>JAKSZP010014803.1:0-95025 GCA_022478985.1 Massospora cicadina
TTTGAAAAAATTGTTTTTCTGAATTAGCACCCCACAGTGCTTCAACCAAAATGATAGGGATGGTAGGAGCATTGTTTTCCAAGCTTCCTCAGAACCTCGTGGACAGTGGGACTCCTGGATGGCCAGGATATCCACGGGTAAATTGTTTTGTAAAAAACTCAGTTCCTAGCGTGGGACAGGGAGGCCTTGAGTCTGGCAATATTCAGCGTCCCTAGAGTGAAGGTTTCCCCCATCGCACCTTAGGTGTGAGGGGGTGGGCCCCTGGGCCCACCTGCCTCTTCCAGGTCCCCACAGGCTTTCACAGCAGCGCAGGTATTAGCAGCAACACTATTGGGGTTTTTGTTAATTTTTGCAGAAAGAGTCACGTTGGCTTTGGCCTTCGCTTTTTGTTTTCCCAATGTCGGACGAATTTTTTGTGTTGCAGATAAGTTTGGTGCACCATCGAGTGGGCAAAAAAAATTTTTGGTTGGGATAGGTCCCAAGTCAGTTTTGACCGGGGCTTGGGTGCAACAATTGGGTGAAATCAAATCTCCCATTGGATCCTTAGATTGAGTGGCCCGTTCAGCATGAGCCTCCCAATCTGATTGGGTGATGGATTCCCAAGTTGCTTCCACCGCGAAGGTCTCTATGTCCTCCTGGCGTTGTGAGTGTGGGATGGTGGTGGTGGCCTTGGCCACTTCCTTGGCCGCGGTCCTACGGGCCTGCTTAGCCTTCTTCCATTCCTGCGGGGAGATGAGCTTTACCAATATGTAGCAGCCTTGTGCTCCCCACAGGAAAGCCTCCTTGGTGCTTGCAGTTGGTTCGTAGTGCGCCTCTCCGCTGGCCATGGCCGCTGAGGGGTGCTCTTGGAATGTGACGCCCTCTTTGATGGGGCATGCGTGCGCCTTATGGCTGAATGTGTCACAGTGGGTGCAAATGGGGGGCGCACTGTCCATGGTTACCCAGAATAGGTGGGTGGTGTGCCCTGTGATATCAATAAAGGTGGAGTGCGGGATCTGGGCTAGGTCCTTTGCAATCTCCTCAGTTGGGGTCAGAACTGCGATGGCTTTGCCGGTGCACAGGTGTGGCATCAACATGAAATGTTGCATTTCGAAAGATTGTATTTCACCATATATGGCGAGACCATCTTTTAGGTGTTGCTCCAAAATATCACGTTTTACTGTAGTAGGCAAAAAGTCAAACGTGAGGAAAATTTGGTTTGATTTTGTCCATCTGGTGCATTTAGTTTTGATGACCTGTTGCCCTTCAGGGAGGTTGACTACTATGCGCACCACTGCAGCCTCATCTGCTGCTATTTTGCTTTCAAAACCTAGGTCCAGCCAACTGCGCGACATGGAGTGAGGTGCAACGTACACCGCGGTTGGGAAAATTTTGTGTACATCTTCACAAATAGCTCCCATAGGGCCATTTTTTGGATGTCCAGATACACACGGAATCCAAATTCCACCGACGAAAGTGGCTGGGAATGTGGCATGTTGATGTACTGTTTGCATTGTGCTTGCCACGCGAGTATCTCTGGGGAAATTGTGACCGCCAGTTTTTTTAGATTTTTTTCTATTCTGCCAGATTCTCCAGGGCATTTTTGAATGTTAGAGGCCGCGGGCCTTCTGCCTGCTCCTCTTGCCTTGCTTGCCCAACTGCTCCCAGACATGGGCGCAGACTAATCCCCTCTATGAGATTATCAAACTAGATTTAGTCTTGAAGTGAATGGGTTGCAAAAGTGTTTGCAACGAGAAAGAAAAGTTTACCAAAGTGCTATAATATTATTTATAATCCTATAAACTAAGCTTAGAGAATCTGGGATTAATAAATCAATTCTAATGGAAAAAATAAGCTAATTATAAAAAATCATAACTATTTTAGAAAATTTGCTAAAATAGATATAATGGTAAAAAGGCTTGACTACAGAGTGCCAAGTAATGAAAATGATCATTAAGTTTATAGTAAGGGATAGCAAAAATATATAGTCATAGAAGATAATACATTAAGAAGTAAAACTCTTTTATTTGTTTTCTTTAACTTGATACCAAAGAAATTTATAGGCTCTAAAAACAATAAGAAATTATCAGAAGAATATCTTAAAATTGAGTTTTCAGATATACCAGTAAAATTCTACCATTATCTAGAAGCTAAAAACTATCTTTTCAAGTATAATACTAGAAATTAGATAATACAAATCTTTTATATCATATGTATATGATAAAGTAGTAAAATTAAAGAATATCTTAAAATTAAAGATGCAGGTAACATCTTCCAGGAATTTTTTATAAACTTCTTAAGTCAAGTTTTGATCCTAAGTCACTTTATCACTCTAAAACACAATCTAAGTCAAACTTAATATCATTTATGTTGGTAGTAGCTCTAAATTTATTAATTGGTGCTCTGTATGAAAATTTTAAATTATGTAATAACAAGGAAAATAATTTAAACTTATTGTAGTATAGTAGGAATAATTTTTTATTATACCTAACTTTGATGTTAACATAGTAACATATAACAAACTATTGTTATTGCAATAAATAATATATTTAAAAGGTTTTAGTTTAAAATTTAAATTTTAAATTTTAAATTTTAAATACAGAGGTATAGTTTCATTGTTATAAACAAACTACCTATTTTTGATGCTAAAGATATGTTTACTAATACTAAATGAATATTATAGTTCTATAATAAAAAATAAGAAATAACTTTTACCTTGTTTTTTATATAATACTAAACATAAATGATAATTTTTCTATTTTATATAGATAATATATACTGTTCCTACTGATAAAATACAATTTTAAGCTTATATATGTTTAATTAAATTCATAAAGATAGTAAACAAGTTTCATAGTTTATGATTAGCCTATACATATCAAGAGAATATAAAAAACTTATCATATGCCAACACTTTAAAAATGTAGTGATACTTTTTTATATAAAAATTGTGATACTTTTTAGCTATATATAATTAAATATTCACTAAGCTGCTCTTTAAATCACAATGTTGATATTATAAAAACTGTGCTATGATTAGTTGACATGGTTTTATTGCACTAGTATTAGTAGATCTACTATAAAAAATTTCTTTAGCTATACTATGCTAAGTAGAGAAGCTAAAAGTAATATGTATATTCTCAAAATACATAAAGCCAAACTTATTGCCATGATCTATTTTTGTGATGATCCTATCATACCTTTAAAACTGATCATGTTTCAATTATGATTAGATTATGATGATCATGTATGTCCTTTCTCTTTAAAACCAATCAATTATCCTGTTTAAATAAGCACTTTTACATTACTGACACATTTTAGATACTCAGAAAATTGTACTTTTATCAAAAATGAATAAAGATTTCAAGAAAAAAACAATGTTAGATAATTCTGGTATGGACTATATAAATATATTATAATGGTACTAAAATTTTAAGATAAAGAAGTAAATTGGCTTCACTAAACTTTATAAAGCTGTTTTATGACAGATAAAAACCTATATAGTGTAGTAAATAGGAAATAGTTTATATTTATAGAACTGTTGCTCTTATATTCTACAATTTCATAGTATGGGTGATGTTTATGATAACAGAACTTTGTAAACCTTAACAAAGTAAAGCATATGAGCTGCATTTAATGATATTAACTATAATTCAAAAGCTATGATTACAAATTATTTATGCATAGATGATGGGCAACAATGCTTTTTATAGGTTTAATGTTGAAAGGTTTAGTTTTTTAAAAGAAATAATCAAATTAAGCTGAATATATTGAGGTCATGAGCATCTGATTAACTGAAAAAGTTCTTTTCTATACCTTCTTTTTTTTAATACTAGATGGTCTATACCTTCTTTTATTATTAGATTATTGCATTATAGAAAAATGATAGGCGATTACATCCAGTGGACGTTTTAGGTAATCCTATACAATATGAAACTATGCAAAAATTTGATAGGCTATAATTAGATTCCTTCAAGATAGTAATTTTTATTATGCGCTATTAAGAGCATTTTACAAATACATATTTGATTTATTCGAGGTACGCCGACCAGGGGATGGACAGTACCGATCACAACACTCAAAATGGCAAAACAAACTACTAACCAGGTGGGAAGCAGAAACTGCTTAACCCACCATGGCAGAGGGTGAGGAGGGGTCAGGGGGTTGGTTTTCAGAAAGACCCGCCTCATTCAAGGGGTGTTGGTTGCAGTACCGGATCAGAGCAGAGAGCCAGGGCGTTGGGGCATCTGCATAGTGGGGGCTGAGGTCAGCGTAGTAGGAGTTTTCCACTTCTGCATCAAGATAATGACGGGAAAGTGTCTCAACAAAAGCTGCGAGGAGAACTTCAGCTTCTTTGCGGGCTTCAGGAAGTTGGGTGAAAAGGGAGATACTGTGGCAGGTGATTTTGGCTGAGGGGTTGAATGAAGCAAGTGTTGCGACATTCATAACAGCAATTTCAGCATCATCAAATAATTTTGAGATGTCACTGCAGGGAGATTCAGGGAAGTCAGGGGGGAAGATGGTGGGCAGGCCATGCTGGAGCTGAGCCACTGACTGGGCCACCGCGGTGCGTAGTTTTGGGCAATGAGGAGAGGCCACCGCAGCTAAGGCGAGCTGGTGGTCACTTTAGAAGGGGTTGTATTGGGTAGAGGAGCAAAATGGCGAGGGGTAGGGGTTTCATCAAAGTTGGGAAGGAAAAATTCTGCCCGACCATAATTGCCATGGCAGAGAGGTTGACCTGTATGCTTACTAATAAGGATATTACCTGATTCGTCAGTTTCAGCCAATAGATCCCATGGATTTTGGTTCACTGGAATAGTGGCATTTAAATTTGAGTGGGTAGGATTGGGCGAATGGGCAGCTGCTTGGGTACGAATGTTGGTCCAAGCATTGCTCTGATTGGCTGGCGTAGATTTAGGTGGGAGAGTGAGGATGGAGGTTTTGGGTGGGGCTGATTTTCCATGTGGGCCCACTGAACGAGATTGGAGGGTGGGAGGGGGCAGCAAAGCGCCCCATACTGAACCTCCAGAGGGGGGTTTACAAATACATATTTAACTTAATTATATCTCTTATTGTACATATGAGATGCTTAAGTCTCAAAAGCTGAAGTTGATGAAGTGCATCATTATATGTAAAACATTTTTATGTCTCAAAAATTTAATAATAAAATATTTTCATCTCAGAATATTTTTTGTTTAGTTTAAATTCTTTAAATTTAAATTAGAGGCCCTGTACATTATTATATCAGAGGATTAGAAAGTTATCTGATATTGAAAATATTTCTTATGTGATAATTATTTTTTATCTTTTGTAAATTCTGATGAAAATATTATAGACGTACATTGGTACCCTGATTATTTGCTACTAACAAATTTATTAAAAGAGATATACATATGAATAATTGAGATTATAAGAACTTTTACAGTATTTTTAAGCATAAAATGATACATTATATATAGAAAAGTATATAAAAAGATTTAAAAATTATTGATCTCTTGTTGCTTCAGTTTAGTTTCACTATTAATAGTAGTAAGTGTGAGATTACATGTAAGTAAAAAGGTGTAGAATTTACTTTCATTAATACTATGGATTAACATAAAATTTAATAAATTTTTAGTATATAAAGGGTAACTGCTGTTATTTGTATTATTATTTATAAACTATAGTAGTTAAGATTAAATTATCAATCAATATGGTATCTTTTCCAAACATATATTATCATGTATAATATATGCTTATATGAAATAGATTTTTAAGGATCCATAACCATTTTTATTTATAATGCTGAGCGCATAGTCCCTTTTTGTAATGATGTTAAGATGACTTTTGACCATGATGCCCTATTTTGTCAGTTGAATTAAAAAAAACTTTAATTCATTTAAGCTGTAATGAGGAATAGTCTATACTATTATACATATTTTTATAAAGGTTTACTTTTTGTTAAATCCCTTTTTTACTTACCCAAAGATTATAAACTCTTATATAAGTATTAATTACTTATTATGACAACTTAACAAGGATTTTAAAGAATCTTTTTGGAAATGTTATTTTAAATTGCAGGGGACTACAATTTCACTTTAAGCACCTCATATTTCAATGGAACCACCTGAGACATAAAGCAACAAGAAAAACAGTGTATTTAATGCCCTCTAATCAGCAGGATGGCGGCCATTTTAGCATACAAATTTTTGTCATGATGCTCAAAATGCTCTAATATAAAAAACAAAATTTTTGAAATGGGAATTGTTTTAATATAAAACTTAAGAAAGGGATAACAAAATAATCCAGTACCATCAAAAGTGAGGGCACTGGTCTTATTAGGGGAATGAAAAATTCAGTCAGCTGGGCTGTTTTTGAGATACCTCAACCTATGTTATCTTCTCCAGCTATGGTATATTATTAAGTTTATAAATGGAAGAGGCCAAAGTCACAAAATCATTGCAAGAAGTTGGGTTGTAAGTGTGATGGTATACATAATTTATCTGCTCACTGATTAAACTATTATAAAGTTTAAAGATATTACAGATCAAGGCGCGGTCAATGTTTGAAGTTCCAGCACTCAGTTGATGCATAAAACATTAAAATCTGAAAGGGTATCAAGGAAAATGGAAAAGTCAACTAACATAATGAGTCAGAAAAATATTTTTTGCAGTTAAATCAGATGACTTTTATCACAGCAATCAATATAAAAGGGACTTAAGGATATTAGGGGATTTAGAAAATGAGGGAAATTTAGGAAAGTGGTCAATGTCACGGGAAAGCTTTACATGGAAAAATCTGACATTTTTTATATGTAGTTGAGGGGTTTTTCTACAGAAAAGACTATCCTCTCAACATATAAGCAGCTTTAAAGGGTGGAGATAGGAGATAACTATTAGTAATAAAGAGGGTATCTGTAATTATAAAAATCATACCTTTGGTGGTAAGCCTAACACTTACTGTATCTTAGTTTTTTTGACAGATTGAAATATTTTTAAAGTTGTATGCAGATTAAAGTTCATCTTGTCATTTGTTAATAATCTGGCTCTCAGAATTCTATTATAATGAGGTCAATGGTATGTACGACCTAAGATCTTCTTCATTTTTACATTCATTTGATTTCTTCAAGACAACAGATTACCTATGATCATTTTGATTAAAATGTTTTTTATATCCAGTTTCTACCTTTAAAGCTTTGGATACTACATCATTTAATTGGTTATAAGTAATAAAAATCTTCTTTTAAGTAGTGATATGTCTGTATATACAACTTTTTTAGTCTGTAAAACTTATAATGAAAATTACTTAGATAAACTTTGAAATTATATTAGCTACTATAATGAACGGGCAAAAATTATTTTCTGCCATATGCTTTATTTAATTGGCTCTCCATTACTACTGTATACTGGAAACTATTTCTGTAGATATCTAAAAACTTAATGAGGCCTGGAAGTCATATCTTTAACATGTTTTTGTTAGCTTTTTCTTTATTGTGTTCTATTAATAGTCCACAATTTTCTAGGACAAAACCAATATTTTCTGCTACACTAGGACAAAGCATTAATAAAAAACCTTATATAAGATATGCCGCAGTTAATAAGATAAAACCAACCTTTGGTTTATATAAAAATAAAAGTCCACAAACGTTATGTAGCCTACCAAAAAATTAATTAGCAAAAAACTTTATTGTTTAAATGTATTGTATCATGACATATTTGTGGGCATAAATTGTATGAATAAGGAAAATGTTAGCAAGGCCAAAAATTAAGTTATCTTTGATAATAAAATATACACATGACCAACGTTGGGTAAGGGCAATTAGCTCAGGTTAATACTAAGGGGCTGTATGATAGGGTTACTGACAGTTCATTAAAGTTTAATATACTAATAAATCAGAAAAAATGCATGTTGCAATTTTGATTGTGGTCTGAGAAATTTGAGGCCGCATTATGTTTACCATATACCCAAGCTAGCAATACTTAATTTCAATTATATCTCAAGATCAGGCATACTTAAATTTACTATTACTGTTGATGGAAGTTTGATCTTATTGGCTAAATATGGCTCAGTATACATCAAAAAGACCATGTCACAACTCCCCAATCTCCTTTATAGTCATTTATGTTAGATTACTTCTTTGTTGATCAATACATAGTGTAAGAAAAATAATTAATTTATATCAAATGGACTTTTAGGATAGCCTTACCACAGATCTCCCAAAAAAGTTTTAAACAATATTGGCCATTTTATACTTACAAACTTATATACTTACCTATTTTATTTTTGGTGTAATCTGAACTGCTTTAAATTGAATCTCCAGAAGCCTAAACTCTGAGTTGCAGTTTTCCATGGAGTCCTAATTAAAGCCAATCAAGCCCTTATTTTCTTGGTCTACCTGGCTGTTTATATAATTTTATACATACTCTCTTTGGGAATATCTAGGTGTCAGCAATTTTTTGAGATGTTTAGTTCCCTCTTGTGTTATTAGGTTTCAATTGTTATCTGTGTGTATATTCTCCATCACCTCTCTGGGAAAGGAGATTAACAGGCATTTCATTGACACTAAAATAGTCTACTGGTATTATACAGATAACATGTTTTTATTGGCCTCAATTTCTTTAGATTATGAGATAAGCACTATACAGGCATAGATATAATTCTATCTGAGAGCTATGCCAATCCTACTTTATTGTAACGCCTCAGTTCAGCAATGAAGTAATTTCCATAGAATATTGTACAGATTACTATATGATATGCAAACTCACTTTGACTTCTAAAGATAGAAAATCTCTACTGCAGTGACTTCTGAAAAAACATAACTTTAATCAAATGATGACACTAAATTATGGGATATAAAGAGAGTCTAATTATAAGGGATTCTCTAGCCATGAAACATTTATGCTCAAGGCTAGAATCATGACATTTAATGAGTACAATGGGTATAATCATGCCCTTTTTAGGGAAAGTTCGATTTAGAAGGTCATAATTGCTGCATGAAAAATCTGGAATTAGTATGGGACTTGGAGAGTAGGATAGATGATTAGAGCGTCTTAGACAAAGTCCAATAGTCTTCTTTTTCATTCTGACCATAGGCGTTTAATGGAGGATTATCTAAACTTGAGTCAACACCATTAACAATACTTCCACCCTTGACTTAAATTGATTTCAAAGGAGGCTGGAGGGTTTTAACTGCTTTGGTAAGGTAAAGGGAATTTCTTGTGAACTCTATTAACAATATTATCATTAAGCAAGTTCTTGAAAGTATAGACTTTAAATGATGGCACTCCAAACTTTATGTATGGCCCGTTTTCAGAGTGTTGACATCTTGTCATCACGTCCAATCCTATAGAATTTTCAGTAGTTAACATGATCACCCACATTAAACTCTTGAAAAGGTGTTCTATGAATTCATCTTGTTCTTTCTTGGTTTTTAGTCAAGAAGGACCCATAAGTCTTGGTTTTAATCTTGCTTAGAGCCTTGACTAATCAATTAAAGTTTCTTTAAGACTGGACTCCAACTCCATCCTTTATAATGAATATATTATGGGTGATAAAGTGGGTTGTCAACCATATACTAATTGGAAAGTGGATAATCCAATAGCACTATGATATCAAATATTGTAGGTGAAAACAGCGGAATTTATGTAGTGATTCCATTGGGAAGGGGAAGAGGCAGCAACTTATGAAGGATTAACTTTAGAGTTCTAGTAACCCTCTAAACAGTTCCATTGGTCTCTGGATGGTGTGGAGCATAAAACTCCCCTTTTCTCTTTGATCCAAATTAGTTTTAAAATCGTTTTTGAGGTTAAGTTGGTAAAGTTTTCCTTCAGGATAACCTGCAGTCACCTGTCAGGGAAGCGGAAGATTGATTTTAGACTGGCCTGCCTGTAAGGATGTAAGAGATCACAAAAGGCGATACAGAATGCCAGAGGCACTTCTGCTTGGACGACGTTTAAATGGGTCAGAAGGTAGGTGAATAACGAGCACTGGAGGGGCACAAAAGTGAGGAGCAACCCAACAAAAAGACAGGCTGTCATTATCCCAGATCCCACGGCTCAGTTACAGAAAACTTTCAGATTGGGATGGTAGGTCTGGATCATGTTGTGAGGGTGGGGCTAGGATAGAACCATTGGCGGGAGAGCAGATTCTAACCCAGAATGGAGACATCTCTGTCCACTAATTGCTGAGACCCTGGCGCCAATCACTTCAGTGATTGGAGAATATCTGAGGAAGTCTTAAGTGTAGCAAGCCCATTAAGGGCGTAGAGCAGCAAAGTTGCTAAAAATGGCTGCATTGGACCAGTCATTGAATATCCTATAGTTCCATATTGGTGGGTGTCAGGGGATATCAGAAAAGACCAATTTCCAACAAGTAAGATTTGTTTGGAAAGTGATATTTATTTAAATTTATGGAATAAAATTGACTGACAATCTTCCCTGTGAGAAATGATTGCTTAAATGTTAGGTCGATTTGGGGAATAGAATCAGGCCATATGGAATGGGGAACTTGAGTTTACTAACCTAAACTGGCGGAACTGTAAGGAGAGTGTTTGTAACTCTCCTGTTCCCAGAGAGGTGGTGCGAGGTATACAGCCCCACTTCCAGAGAACTAGTTGTTAGTAAAAAGTTGAACAGGACACCTGGTGGATGCCAGAGAAAAAGGGGCCCAGGGCAAGGTTGTACAATGCGGTATATAGTAAGAGATAGAATATAAATAATAGAACTTGGTTGGACCCAACAGGGAGTCCGCAAGAAAGTGAAGATTGGTGCAGGAGTGCTTGTGTGCTTTGGTCTGGAGGGAACCATGGCTTAGCGGTGCACAAGATATTGGAAGTATTTCTAGAAAATACACTGACAAACACTGTTAGAGACCTCCTCAAGGAGGTCCGTGCACAGGTTCATCTAAGGCAACAATATTAAAACATAAAGATAATGTGGGATTTTTCATTAGTAAAGTTGACCAATGAGAAGGTAGGTCTAAAGGAAAAGTATTTAAACAATTGGGGGATCGTCTATTAGTGGAAGTGGTGCTAAGCACAAGTGCACCAATAGGCGCATACTTCCATTAGCCAGGGTACTATATCTTGAGATTGAATGAACTCAATCCATTGATTGTAGGCATGGCTGACCCAATTTAAAATTTTCAAGGATTAAACGAGTTTTTAAACCCCATGGCTGAGAAACTGGATGAACTGTCACCATTAATAATGCAGCTATTGCATCTTAACACCCTTGCCATAACACAGGGCTGAGCGTCACGCACATCCCCTAGGCTGACCTGTTATATCTGTCCTTAATTCTGAGCCAGTCTAGGGTATGTTTGAGGTCAGGAAAGCCTGCTAGCCTCACTTTTTTAGCCTCTTGATGACTAGCTTTGTCTTTACAGTTGGTCCTCTTAATTAAGCCATCATGCCATGACAGGGACGTTGAGTGAAGGGGTTTCCAATTTAAACCATACTGAGGGTGTCAGTGGCGGGATAAGTCATCATCTTTTAGTCCTTGGGCGCCTGAATCACGGTTTTTCCATTATTACAACAATTCAAGTGTCAACATCTTAATTAATAAGTGATGGGAGCCTCCCAAGGCCATCCACCGTAGGGGCGGTCCCAAGAAGTTGGGAACAGGTTCAGGATGCCCAACCTGCCAGCACATTTTTGCTCTGGTACCCGTTTGGACTTGTGGGGTTTGGCGGATTGAGGTTTCAATGTGGTGGGGGAATATTCATTTGCTTTAACTAATTTTTCCAAACTTTAAGATCATTTTATGCGAGGTACTAGCTACATCCATTCCATAGTGATTCTTATTTGCTGAAACCTCAACGCAGATGTTTTTGATCCTCCATATTAATTATATGGTTGTCAACCTAGGGCTGGTTGGAATAACTTTTTAGAGGGTAGGCCATAACCCATCGCTCATTTACCACATGGGTGAGGTCACCCTTAGAGATGAGGGGGCGGCTTGCCTTTTTTTGTAAACCTTCTTAGAAGGGAAAAAGAATGCCACCCTGTCATAGTGCATGGGACACTACCCAGACTTACATTATCCTTCCCTTTTCCAAGATGAGGAGCGCCAGCATTGTGGAATTTGGTGAGGGCAACGTTCTTATGAGCCTTGGGTAACTTTATTGAGATCAGAATCGCAATCTTTTGGGGAGGAAGGGAAGCGTCAAGGTGGGAAGCGTGGAAGGCCTCACCAAGCTCTGAAAAGTGTGAGTAGTACTGAGAGCTGACCCAGCTATTCATATAAACTGTGTAGTCCTTACATATGACTAAATATTGAACTGATCTTCATGAGAGCTGAGAAGCCAAGTGTCGTTGATTTCAGCTTCCTATGAGCCCTCAATCACAGTGGGTTTGGGCTTAATGGAAGTGCCTCTTTGAATGGGACAACCGCGAGATATAGAAGATGGGGTGTTGCTTCCAGTGATCCATAAACTTCAGGTGGAAGACGCCATTCCCCAGGTCCTCTTCTACCAGATGGGGGCCTGAGCACTTGCTCACAAACTTGCACAAGGACATCTGCATGTGCTAGTGGTACATATAAAAAATGATTTATGAACCCACTTAATCTCATGCGCTAGAAGGCGCTTACAATCTTCAAACAATTTATAGTCGCTAATTGCCTTGATCAGGTGTATTCAAACCAAGAACTCGGTGGCATAAATGTTCTGATCATGGTTGTCTGCAGCTGGCATCTCCAGGTGGAGGTATGGACCAACTAAAAATGACAGGCTATACCCAAGGTGGCTTTGTAAATGGAGAATCCCATGAATGCATAAGTTTTAATATTTTACTCAACCTGCATGAGTGTAAGATTGCTGCCCAGGTATCCTGAGCAGTAACAGCATAACACCAAAGGTATTTCCTCAAAATCTGGCTAACCCGCTCAGTTTGACCATCTGACTGAGGATGATACATGGTGGAGCAACACGGCATAATTTCCAAAATCGCCAGATGTTTGTTCCAAAGATGTTCTAAAAATTTTGTGCCACAGTTGCTGATGATTTCCTTCTGTAGGTCAAACATAGAGAACAAGTGCCTTATGAACAGGTGGATGGTCTCCTCCAAGGTGATGGTGGAGAAGCAAATGATAAAAAGGGAAAGTTTAGTGAATCAGTCTACGAACACCATGACCATTGTAAACATGTTGTAGCCTGGCAGCATGCCATTGAAATCCATAGTCACTGAAATAACGGCCCCTCCACCTGCTGCAGAGGGTTCATGAGACCTTTCTTACCTTCCCGTTCTGACTAGGTCCAATAACATGTTACATAGTTGGTGATCCATGCTGGAAAGTCCATTGACAGGCCTGGACAGTTGAAGGTCTGTTTAACTAAATCAATGGATTTTTTGTTCCCTGGATGACCCACTTCAGGGTGAGCATGATGAACTCAGATGAAGTCATCCTGGAGGAGTTGCAGCACCCACAGGCGTGACCTAAACTGGATGAGCCCCTCAGCTAGAGAACAAAGTGAATTCTTGGGAGTTGGAAAAATAGAATCTCCAAACGTTCCAACCTCTCCATACACGCCATCTAGGCTGCTAGAACCCTTGATACCAAGGGCTCGTCTAGACCTTAATCCAATACTGAGATAACAGGAGGAGCGATGGCCAAATTCTGAGTCAGCATAATAACTGTGATGAGATTTTCCTTACCTGATTCCGCTGGTTAAAAAGCATGAGTATAACTCAAAAGTCAGGGAGCACATCTAGCGCTCCATCACAAACTCATATTTTAAATTTGAGCTACACAAGTTGTGGTAGGTCTGAGCCTTCCAGTGCGCCACCTTCTGCAGCTTACAGATATAAAGGATAGCTTGGTGATCCGTCTGAACAGTCACCTCATGTTGAGCACCCTGCATGAGACACTGACAGTGGGTCAAGGCCCATGCCACAGCTGCTAACTCCTTATTGTAGATGGCCCAGGATTTCTCTGTGTAGGAAATCTTTTGGGAAACTATGTGACCAGGTATTCCAACCCATTGTGCTTTTGGAGCAGGACAGCCCCACCATGGTGGAAGATGCATCACATGCTACAATGTAGGGTTTGGAGAGGTCCACGTGCTTGAGGACAGTAGGTGACAAGAACACCTCCTTGATCAAATCAAATGCCTGCTGGGACTCAGGCTTCCTGCAGAATGGAACAATATTGTCTGTGCGCAGATGCAATGGCACGGCCAACTGCAAAAGAGTGGGTAAAGATTCTTCAGAAAATTATTATACCCAAGAAGTTTCTCAGTTATTTCTGGGTCGTTGGAGTCATCCAGTCATGGATGGCATCCAGTTTGCTGATCATAATGGCGTACCCATCTTTTAAGATGAGAAGACCTAAGAAGGTAACTTTCTCCTAATAAAATTCGCACTTCAACAGCTTTATCAAACAGTCTCGCCATATGCATGGTGGCAACCACCTATAAATCTTTTGCGTGCTATTCAGGTGAGGGGGAGTGAACCAAAATGTCATTGATGTATGCTACCACATAGGGGAACAGAAGGTCACCTAGCACACTATTGATCATCCGCTGGAATGTCATTGGACATTCTTTAATCCAAAAGGCATTACACAAAATTGGAATATGCCTCTTCTTATCCAGATGGCGTTGAGCCATACCTGGTCTTCTTCCACCTGGATTTGATTGAAGGCGTTTACCAGGTCGAGTTTTGAAAGTACTTGCAACTTCACACTTGATTGACTAATCATTTGTTCCAATGGGTCTGAATAGGGGTCATGAACTGTAATATTATTGAGTTGGCCGTAATCCACACAGGGGCGTAGCAAACCATCAGTCTTGTTGGCAAAGATGATGGGTGAAGCAACTGAGGACATCTTTTGAACAGCCTACCTTTTTTGAGCATGTCATCTAACCATGCATCATGGGCGGCATATTCCTCCGCTGTATGCAGGTACAGAGTGCAGTTGATATTCACTATGGCCACTATCATTCAGAACTTTAGATCAATTAGTATGTGACAGAAGGTATTTTGCCTTATATGAATCAAAAATGCTCTGGTAGGCTATCAACGTGGCAGGAAAACAGGCAGAAGGCCCACAGGGGAAATGTGGGTCATAATAGAGCCACGGTTCTGAGCTTTGATTAGGGTGTCATGCAGCGGAAACTCATCCTCAACCTGGGCATTAACAAAAAACAGCGTTTAAATCCAGGTGGATCCTTGTATGCTGGTGACGCCACCAACCCAAGCCCAAAATAAATGGAAACACTAGATCAGGCATCATGATAAAGTGATCGCAGAAGATAAACTGGTGGACCAAAAAAGACACAGGGCGCTTCACCTTGAATGATGGCTGGGAGGCCAATGACGGAATCATCACCTCCTGACCAAGGTTTGAGTCTGAGTCTAGCTGCTGGGTCAACTTGAAATTCATCATGTTACTCACTGCTTTCATGTCAACCAGTACCTCAAAGGACACCCAGAGCGCCCTGATACTAACTTCTTGGTAATAAAAATTAGGCGTAATTTTGTTTATTGGTAACTGAACTCAATTCTGCTGACAAAGTGAAAATTGTAGACTAATCAGGAGGGAGAACTGGCTTAGAGAGAATGAAGTCGTTTTCTCTGAGGGGTTGAACCACACCCTCTATGGGCTGATCCTCCGCCAACTGAAGAACAGGTGAGCTTAAGGTACCTAGCTCAATTGATATGGTAACGTCAGCCAGCAGACCAGAGTGGATGCTGAATTAACAGCAGTATTAAAAACTTGCTCTGAGTCAGTGAGTCTGATTAAGTTACCATCATTTGCAAAGGTGTTACAGCAGAGGGTAGCATTGAGTAAAGACATCGCCATACATATCTGCGCCACTATTTCCACCTGGGCAGATCAGGCAGTGTGGTTGGCGGAAGCTTAGTCCACAACCATCCATAAAATTGCTTGGATGATTTCTAAGGGAAGACTGAGAGTGGGGGCATGTTAATGGAAAGCCACAACAAAGGAAGCGAAGTTAGGGGCTTCAGCGCCCATTGAGTAACTGGTGCAAGCAAGCAGAACTTGGAACAGGTTCTTTCAAAGCCACCAAAACTAATGTACTAAGCGAGGTGGATTCGCCAGCCTGTATGTCTTAGCGCTAAAGGGCCTGCACCCACCATTGGGCATCACCTTTAACCGCATCTAAAAGGGCACACTCTGCTAGGCATTCATCTTTGAAGCGGAGCTTGCAGGGAAATTGAAGACAACATCTGCAACTCAGAGAGGGCGTCGAGGACCTGATTAGAAACTTTGACAGATGGAGCAGGTGGACCTACCACTCAAGGGTGGACTGGCGAAGAAGCAGAGGTCAATGGGTAGTTTGGTTAAGAAGAAACTCCTTTAAAGCCACCTGGGAGCTGCCTACAAAATCAGCGATCAACTAAAAAAACAAAAGAAGTCAAACCACCTACTGCACATTCAATCAGTAGATAGTGACCACTGCTGCACTTATATTGACAAGAAGGGCAGATGTGGCTCGACTTTGTGGCTGGTCAGTTATGTCATGGAAGCAGCAGATAAATTTTAGACTGACCTGCCAGTCAGGATGTGAGAACACCCAAAAGCAAGCCAGAATGCCAGAAAAACTTCTGCTCAGATGACGTTTAGATGGGTCAGAAGGTAAGTGAATAATGAGCGCCAGTGGGACACAAAAGTGAGGAGAAAACCAGCAAAAAGCCATGCTGTCATAACCTTAGATCTTGCAGGCTTGATAGAGGAAAAGTTTTGATTGAAATAAATGAATCGGATCCCATTGTGAGGGGGGTTGAATAGAACAATTGGTGGGAGTTCAGATTCTCACCCAGAGTGAAAACAGCTTCGCCCACAAATTGCTGAGGTTCTGGTGGCGAATCATTTCAGTGATTGGAGTATATCTGAGGAAATCTGAGAATGGTAAGTCCAATTAATGATGGAGGGCAGCAAAGTTGCAAAAGTGGCTGCAATGGCCCAGTTTATTGTGTAATATGTAGTTTCACATTGGCGGGCTTTGTGAGATTGATTAACAATTTCCAACAAGTAAAAAATTGTTCAGAAAGAGGGATTATCATTAAAATTTTAATTAAAGGAAATTAACTGACAATCATCCCTGTGGGGAACAATTACTAAAATAAGTCTATTTGGGGAATAGCATCAGGCCGCATGGAAAGTGGTACTTGAGTTTACCAAACTAAACCAGCTGAACTTCAAGTGAGGGGTTTCCAATTAAAAATGATCTGAGGGTGTTGGCGGCAGGCCAAGTCATCATCAGTTTGTCCTCAGGCACCTGAATCTCAGTTTTGCCATGATTACACCAATTTAAGAAGCTGAGTCTTGCTCAATGAGTGATGGGAGGCTCCAAGGACATCCCACATAGGGACAGTCCCAAGTGGTCAGAAACAGGTTTGGGATGACCAACCTGTCCACACTTAATCACTCTGGTGCCTGTTGGGACTTTTGGGGTTTTGCAGATTAAAGTTTCAATGCAGAGGAGGAAGTTTATTGGTTTTAACTAAATTTTCCAAATTCAAGATCAGCTTAGGGGTGGGACTCACCACATCCATTCCACGTTGATTTTTATTTGCCAAAACCTCAACGCAGATGTTTTAAATCCGCCATAACAATTACTCAGTTGTCAACACAAGGATGAGCAGTATAACTTTTAGAGGGTAGGACATAACCCACCTCTTATCCACCACATGAGCAAGGTTGCCCTGAGAAACGAGGGGGTGTCCACCTTTTGGACCATTCTTAGAAGGTAAAGGGAATGCAACACGGTATAAGCGCAAGGGGATTTATCCCAGACTTACAACACCCATGCCAGTTAATAATATTCTCCATGGCAAACTTGGCCGTGGTAACTACTCTAATACCGCATAGGGTCTTAGCTTTGATTCACGTGTTATTAAATGTTCAATGGCCACAATGATATACTAATGGTTGAAATTGCTAAATGGTAGAGGACCACTAACGTCAGTTGAGATGGTGAGCCTTGGGCTAGTTGGGCTTAATCAGCAAGAAAGTTGTGGAAGAAATAACAAAGCTGTTGTGATTAGCACTAATGGCACTTTGTCAAGATGTCCTGGATGTTGAACCTCATCAACTCACAATAGTAACTCTGTAAAATCTAAATAGAGTCTTGATTTATACACCAAGCCTATCAATTTGATGACCTTGAATAATGATTGACAGTTATTTGGAAGTCGGTTGGTTAGTTGTCTTCTGCTATGTCAACTATATAAAGTACCACATTCTGAACTTCAGTATTTTTTATTAATTAATCCAAAGTATGCCTAAGAAGTGGTTGTTCATCATCATATTTATGGGCTTTCATTTTCAGAAATAAATGGTCAGCATACAGTATCAGTCTGGACACAATGGGTAGCCAGAAGAGTTTGTAATATTTTTGATGAGAAGACCCTGATTGATGTATAGCCTCATAGTCATAATCCTGGAGCTTCAACGCCACCTTGCCAGCTGATCTTCAGGCTATCCAAGGTTATACAGCCACCACAAAGAGGCGTGATCAATAACTACTTGGAATTTAGTGCCTTGAATATAAACATGTAATTATTTACAGGAATAAATTATGGCTAAATAATAATTTCTGTCACCATATAATTTCTTTACTGCTTGGTAAGGTCACAACTACTGAAAGCTACTAGGAGCTCCTCTCCTTGTTCATCCTGCTGAGAGATCATAGCTCTAATGGCTGTTAATGGAGCATCAGATTGAGTAATAAAGCTTCTCAAAGTCTGGATAACGTAGCATGGGAGCTTAAATTAGAATCAACTTCAAAATGTTAAAAGCAATCTCTCATTTGAGAGACCAGAGAAAAGTTACCTCACTCAGAGTGCTTGAAACAGAGTCTCATCATCTGAAAAAAACATTGTATTAACTGGCGGTAGTATCCCACTATAACTTAGAATATTTGTATGTCTCACTTGTTCTCAGGACTTTTCTTTAGGTTGATATCCTTTAGCTTCTGAGTCTGCAACCGTATCTCTTGAGTATCAACAATGTGAGCCAGGTGCTCCAACTGAGTCTTAAAAGATTGACATTTGCAAATTTGATTTTAGGTAAGCCTTACCTGTTCTCTTGAAAACTTATTCCAAATGGGACAGATGCTGGTTAAAGGTGTGTGGCAAGACATTAATATTGCCAAGTATACTATGATATAGCTCATTTTTAAATACCACAGTATGGTTCCCATGGCTCTTTGGAAGATGGCCAGCGCGTTGCATAAGCCTTGGGGCATGCAAGTAAGTTGATACAGTCCTTGGGAAGTGATAATAGCGCACTTTTTATTCTCATGAAGGGTAGATTGATTTGTCTATAGCTGCTGATGAAATCCAGGGTGGTAATTCACTTATACCCTCCTAAACAATCAAACTAGTCATTTATATCTTTATATAGATAAAATACTAAATTAGTAATTTATTTTTAACATTATTACTCTATCACAACTCAGATGGTACCATCTTTATTCTTAATAATAAGCACTGGGATGGCCCAGGGACTGCGTGAGGGCACAATTATCTCTAGTCATAGTAAATCGTTAAGCACTTTTTAAACTTCTTCACTATCTTGACTTCAGCATATGGGGAAAGAGCGTATAAGCGGGCATTTCAGTGTTAATGTGATGCAGTATACCTTAGGCACATACTAGGTCATACTCCCAGTTATCAGATACATGCGAATATTTTTTAGTAAGGTTAAGGCTTGGTTCTTTTGCTCTTCAGTCAGTTTTTAAAGTGGTCTTGAGCTATATTAGCACATGTGCTAGCTGCCGCATCAGATAGGACAATCTAATTGGTCTCCAATACTCATAATATGCAATTCTCTGTGGCAGTTCATGTATATAAGAAATCTTTATTTTGGTCACAGTACTTATTTGAGCCTTCAGGTTGGCAAGGAGCACACAGATCTCATGATTCCCTAGAACAACTAAATTGGATGCTTCATGAGGTTTGATTCAGTATTTTTACCATGGGTATTAAACTTCTCTCATTAACCCACATGACAAGTTCAGGGTCAGACCTGTATTATAACTCATTGCTAACCTGGTAGCAAATCGCAATTGGATGAAACATGTAAGGGAATTCTCTGACTTTCAAAGATAGCTGAGGGTGGGGCTCTACTACAACAACTAGTCTTCTTATATCAATTAAATTATTCTGTCAGTATAGATTGCATTGATTAAAAATTTGATTTGTAAGATGAACCTGCTCATCTCAAAGTATGTAGGGGAAGGTCTGACTGAGAATATTAGAGGTATTTTACCTCATTACTTTATTTATTCAAGGCAAGCCGACCAGGAGATGGACATTACCAAAATAGAGAAAGAAAGTATTGACATGAAACCTGAGCAGGGTCAACTCTGTCATAGAAAGTTTTTTTCACCTCCAGATCAGGACTCAGATTTTTCTGGTTATGTCATGGGTAAGGTTTTCGTATTATTAAACCTACTAACCGCCAATAGCTTCCTTCAGCTGGCACCCCAATCAATGTGCAAAGGGTGGGAATTGAACCCGCAACCTTCAGGTTGGTAGCCGTACACCCTACTGACTCGCCTTCCACCCCTATTTTAGCTCATTACTGATGACTGTTTTATTAAATTTGAGGAAACTCGCATAATCAAAAATTGTGCTATTTTTAGGTATCACTATATCAGGGGCGTTAAATTTGAAGTGATCCAATTTTCATGGGCAAAGCACTGTAGGCTCATTCTCTAGTAGTGCTGTCCAGGCCTGAAGTCCCATATTGTTGACTATGGGTTATGACAGAAACAATTCTCTACTTCTTTGTAAAGTGGCTCAAGCTACATTAACTGGCACTCTGCTGTCAACAATTGTGCAAATCAGATCTTATTTACAAGTATGTTATCACAAGTGCAATCATAAAAAGTAATCATAAAATGTGTTTAATGTGAGGACAGAGGGATTACAATTTGATCATTTAAAGTTTCTATTTTCTCCCTAATCTGGAAAATGGTTATTCAAAGCTTTGAGATACAGGGCTACTTTGACTCCTTTCAAGGGAGGTAACTCATCTGATTAATATGATTCCCCATACTGGTTCTATTTAGCAAGATGCATAGAGTAGGGTTTGTAGATAATTATCTGCTCTTCCTTCTTAATTTCAGCTCACTGACTTCAGGTCACAGTGAGCAATGAATCAGTTCAGTATGGCATCTGCTTGGGATAGAGAGTTATTTGACAATAGAGTAACCCTTCTCATTTGTCAACCGTCTTTTCCCTGATCATCCTCATACATAGGGGAGCAATATAGTTAATATTGGGGCGTCTCTTGGAGTAGCTTGCAGCATAGTGAACTTTAGAATTAAAAATTCAGCAAGTGACTTCAAAGAGGTTTTGCTGAAGATCCATACTCCCACACCAATTATAGCTGACTCTTATAGGGCTTTTAACATTATCTTGATGAGGTTGTTGAAAGTGTCACATGCTACAATGTTCAGTTGTCTAAAGTTAATCTCACACTACTTGAGGTATTCAATAATGGAAGGAATTTCAATTTCTTAACAAAATTTAGGCAGGAGTGAACGGTGGAAGCCAGGATAGTTTTTGGTAGCTTTTTGCAAGGCAATTTTCATGTCAAAATCGACCATAGCCTTGGCTCACAATTAGATCTAGCCCTATGGTAGAAATGTTCCATGAATTCAGAATAGTCTCATTATTCTGGAACTAAATTGACATAAACTCACTCCTGCAAGTAGCCATTCTTTCAGAGCTACCAAATTCATGTGGTACTGCGCTCTTAACATCTGCATAACTCCATTTGACATCTGGAAGATAAGGCATAATCAAGTCCAGACCTTGATTGTCTAAGCAATCGATCAAAGTAGTAGCCCTGAACAAATCTTCAGCTCCAAGCATTGTCATTATAAACATCTTTATAAATAATCTCACATTTTCATTTCAGTCAAACTTAGTAAGGTTGATGGCGTTGTATTGTTGAAAAAAATTGAATTGCATACTGGAGGCAGCAGGTCCAAATGCAGCTTAAGAAGACTCAATGTGAGGTCTTGGGCTGCTGGGTTCCATAGTAGTGCCTTGAGGCTGGCTAGAAGGGCCAGTTGAAGGGGCAGTACCAATAGCGCAGCTGGCATGGACCATTGAAGCTGAGTATTTTCATCTTGGACTGACACCACTTAAGAGGAGGCTTCTTCAATTGTTATATTTTGTTCTTGGTATTGGACTTGTACTTTTCATTGGCAACATCCATTGATCAGATCAATATCCATGCATCTCTCCCAAGTCATCCATTATTCTCAATTCTGTTCTGAAAATTCTTTGAATTGTTTCAAGGTAACCTCACTTCATAACATGTGAATTAAAGTCTAAAGTTTAGTATTCTAGGCCTTTTGATCACTTTTGGTGTCCAGTAACTCTTGTGTGATATGTTAGAACTTGTTGTTAGCCCAAAAATCCCTTAAATCATATTTAAGAAACATAAGCAGTCTTAAGGGTGTCAATATTGTGTGCTTGGCCGTCTGTTGGTTTTGGATATTTTGTAGTCCCTCCTAAAGGTTGGTAATCACTTCAGACGTGCTTTCAATATGATGGGCAGTAATCCATATCTCTTTTTGGGTCTATTGGCGAGCTCCTCCAATGATTCAGATTAACGAACTTCTGTTCTGGCACAAATATCACGTTTCTAGCTTTCATTTGTGAGAGATTAACTTCATTTACCCAGAAAGCTGTAACGCTTCATTCATTCATAGCCTGATGACTGATCTCAAATATATTCTGGTTTAGCTGATTGATAATATCATCCAAACGTTGAGATACTTGATAAATGAGCTCATGATTTGTTTTAATGGCTTTTTGTATCCCACAGAAAGCGGATTAAAGCTGATTTTGTAAGGAGCTCATTGCATTCAAATTCTGTTGTTTCCATTGTATGACCTCCATATTTAGTGCATTGTGAAAAACAATAGTCATTGAAGAAACTTGCATGATGGGCTGCAGTGATCCCATAATATATTGCACTAATGGTTAATGCTAATAATAAAGGACGTGCTTTGATTCCAAATTATGCTGTAAAATTGCTTATAGTCCTGCCATTGTTGGTCTTGGTTGTGCCGCCAGTAAAATAATGGTTATGAAGTCAGCTGACTCATGAGTGAATAAGTAGAACCCTCTACCATCATTTGGCCAATTGCTGCAGCTGCTCCACAGAGAAGGTATATGAATCAAATCCTTTAAAATGAGATAAAAACTTTATCCTACATCAGTTCAAGCCAGCTGGGAATGAATAGGTGGGTTTTATATAAAATATGAGAGCTTGATTATTCTTATTGTTTCTTCTCCAGTGAGAGACTCCATTTTGTGGTAATATTTATTAATTGAACATGGGCCCTTTAGTGAGCATCATAATATATAGCATGAGAAAACACTCTTTTATCATAGATACCATTTTCTGGGATTAGCATCAATACTACACAATTGTAACCCCTCAGTTCAGTGATGAGATAATTTTCACAGAATATAGTATAGAGAGCTATATAAAGCTCAATATCCCTTTAATTATTGAAATATCAAGTCTCTACATCAAAAACAACTTCTGACAAACTAAGTTATTTTTAGGTAAATGATGATACTTTATTGGATAGAAAAAAGGGTTATTTAAAAGGAATTATCTAGCCATTGAGCACCAATGTCTTCAAGCTATAATTTTAATTTTTATGGAGTACAACGGTTACTGTGTGCAATGAGCACAATGGATATAATTATGCCATTTATGGGGAAAGTCAATTTAAAAGGTAGAAATTGATATGTGACTATTTTTGAATAAAACGGAAACCAAAGAGTAGAGAATATCAATAGAGCATCTTAGACAAAGTCCAATGGCAATTAATTTTTGTTCTGACTATCAACATTTGATATAGATTATTTAAAGTTGAGTCAACACCTTTGACAACAACTGGTATTATGTCTCATTTTTACCAGAGAAATAAGAAAGCAAAAATTCTAGTATTATGTTTGCTTAAGATTCCAATTGAGATATGAAGGGAAAAGATATGCACCTAAATAATGTCTTATTTAATATTTTTTGTTTAATACCACTAAAGAACTAATCTTAAAAGGCAACTGATCATCGATTTATCCTTCACTCTAATAGTTCCCACCACTAAACTTTCTAAAAATTTCATTTTTAGTTAGTCTCTAAATTCCCTAATATATACCCAATATACCTGCTTTTATTTCAATTTTTTACGTTAAATTATTAAAAAGCGTAAAATATCACCATAAATAAAGGGTTATTTTTCGTACGTTTTCAATTCAGAATTAATTCCCTATTACTCATTATTATCCTTAATGATTTTCCTAATGAAAAATTCTAACTGTTTCCTACCTTGTTAAGGCCATCATGCCAAGTTTCTTTGAGAGTGATTTGGTGAATAATTTTGCTTCCAAGTTTATATTATATTAAGAACCAATTATTAAAATGTTGTCTTTAGCCTCCTAGGGACTGCAAAATATACCCAAAGAGTGAAGGGATCTGATAAGTAGTAATATATTATAAGTTAAATAACTTAATTAAGTCTTGCAGATCAGTAATACAGCTATAAAAATCTCTTATTAAAGATCAAGATTAGATGAGTTAAAGTATATACTTTGTAAGTACATGCACTAAAATTAAATAGATTTTTTATAAATTTGTATATAATTGTTTGGAATGATACTGCTAAGAATTTTATTAACTCATTATATGTAAACTCAAAAGGTAATAATAATGTGTTATTTTGAAAAAAATTTACTTTTATAAGATTATCAGATAAAGTCCTCATTAAAAAAGGAATATCAGTTGGGAGAGATGTATGAATAGCAATAATACCCACCGTAGCCCCCTTGGGTTGGGACCATCTAGTACTAAAAAAATACCCACCGTAGTATTATTATAGAAGACACGAGAGGCTTGAGATAAACATTTAGGTGGACAAGTTATAGTAGAGATACCGATACCACATGCATCATATTTCAACCAAGAAAATTGAAGTTCAATATGTTTGATAAATACTGAGATTTTGATGGGGCCAGTAAATGATAGAATTGTAGATGTTATATTGTTTCCGATGTTTTGTTCCAAATTAAAGTCCTTGATTGTATTTAATGGGTCCCAATACTTCCAAAATTTAGTTTTCCATCCTAACTGAGGCTTCCAAGATATTTTAATAAAACAAGTTTCATTCTCAAAGCAGTATTCATCGGGTTTAAAGGCTTGTTTTTCTGACCACTTTAGCATGGCTTCAAAATCACCTGGGAAACGGTTTTTGATAACTTTGCTGGTCGGCAACAGCTGAGATAAAAGTTGGGTGCTTAAATCATAGCTCATCGGGTAAGTTGACTCGTCAAGAAGAAAATGGCATCCCAAATCAATTGTACCAGTCGATTCAATTGAGATAACTTGTTTACATCCTTTATTATTGGGGATAGTTTTTGTGCTAAGCCCAAGAGCTAATGCTGCAACAATGAAATAATAAGAAAAAAGTATACCAGGTTAGTCCTCACTAAGGCAATTTATACTGTCTTATGAACAATATATTCATAGATACTCTATATTTTATGCAACGTATCAAATTATTATATAATTTATTTGGCTTTATTTAGGTTAAAATGTTATTTGATCCACTTAATAGGAATAAAAAGATACGTCAGTGTTGCATTGTAATATAAATTCAACTGAGTCAGATCACTATAAAATTAAATATGACTTCCATTAGAACGATTTAATTTCGAGTGCTAAATAGAAGAATCTTATCAATGTTACATTATTAAGATTTAGGCATTCATAAGTTAATGTATTCCACAAAATACTATTAATACCGGAATTAGTTATGTACAAATCTACCTTCTATACTTTAGTCCCCCTTCAATAAGGCGATTTCTTATATATACGTTTACAATTTATTCTCAAGCTTTATGTGCGAGAGCCTCAACCTAGTTATACTTGAACATTTACTTAACGCATCAGCTATTTATCTTTAGCAGTAGCAAAAGGATATATGTACTCATAATTTACCATATTTAACATCAAAAAAATCATCCTTCTTTTTGTTTCAAATTTAGACATAAAAAGATTTGGATTGTCTCTACAATTAATTACTGTAATATAATTAGACAAAGTCAGAGAGTACAAAAACCAATTTGCAGTATCTTCTGTAGCATTCAGCAAGTTTAAAAATCAGGATTGAAAAATTTATGTGGGGCAAATTTGGGATGTTTATTTCAATTCAAACCTCAATTATCATCCAAAGTTTATCTACAAACTAGTGAAGTTCCCCAGCGTTACTTGGGTTTAATTATTCCCAAAGAATTTGAACTGATTAATTTAGGGTTTATATTATAAACTGGAGTTACCTGGTATCACTCAGGTTTAATAAAATAACCATTTGAAATAATTAAATTCAAATTTATATCATAAAAAGATATTGGTATTACCTAGCATCACTCAGGGTTAATAAAAGACAATTTGAATTGAGTATATTAGAATTTATATCATAGCATAGATAAACCACTTAGTTAAAACCATCAAACATACCAAATCTACCAATTATTAACTGCTTGATAACCCCAAACTAAACTTATCTAAATGACAAAAAAAACCAAGGCTTACCAAACCCAACTAACTTATTGGATTAACCAACCATCAAGTGCTTACTAAAACTATCAATCTTATTAATCAACCTAAAATCACCTGCCGCTTGCCAAAAATATCAAATCAACCAAGTATCAAACTGCTCAGCTGTAATAATATAGCAACTAACGTTGAGAACATATATGTTTTTCACTTATTGCATATAAAACATTTTGTTTTACTATGAGAAAAATAATTTTAAAATTCAGAAACCTTTGTGGGCATGCACACATTAACTTACCAAAGTTTGATCACAATTGGATGAAAGGTATAGTAACACATATGGGACAAACAAAGAAACAAAGAAACAAACATCATTTTTAATTGCTTTTTAACTCACACTGGGGGAGTCCTCAAATCTTGAATTAATTTTTAACTACCTTCTAGATTAGCTAAAAGTTTTACATTTGGCAACTTTGTATCTATAATGACAATACAATAATCCATCAAAAAATTAATTTTTATGTTTAGATAAATAAGATTTTATATGTATTAAGTGTAATCCTAAATCTTTTCATAGTATTTATTATATTGTTATAGCTGAGCAGTTACAAATTTGGTTGATTCAATATTTTCAATGGTTTTGCCAAGCAGTTGGTGGGTTTAGGTTGATTAATAAGCTTGATAGTTTTATCAAGTGGTTAGTGATTGGTTGATTTGATAAGTTGATTGGTTTTGGTAAGTTGTTGGTGGTTTTTGGTTTTTGATTAATTTAAAAGTTCAAAAACGTTTTTTCTAAGCTTTTCTTAGGTTTATCTTGTTAGCTTTTATAATGGTAGATGGCCACCCATAAGTTTAAGAAGTAATTAAATTTATCAAATCAATTTTTAATCAAAAAAACTTTAATCTAATAATATACCATCAAACATTTGGCCAGACCCCAAATGTGCTTATTGAATTAACCAAAAACACCACCCAATTGGCCAAAATCAACTTAATTTATCAACAAACAAAGCCTAAAAACTTTATGTAAGTGACAAGAAAAAAGTTTTGTTAATTTACAATTATATTTCTTTTATTTAACCAAGGCAAGCTGACCAGGGGACAGAAAATACCAAAACTGAAACTCCAAAATTAAAATGACTAAAAATTAAATATGAATCAACTGCCCTGTTTGGGCAGCAAGACATGAAAAGAAAAGATAAAATACCTAGCAGGTGGTATAGTGGCAAGCTGCTTTCCCATCATATTGGAGGGGAGGGGGATCAGGCAGGTCATCTTCAGGCTCAGCATTGTAGAGGCAGACCAATGCTGAGAGTAGGGAGGTTGGAGCATCTGTGGGATAAAGGTCAAGGTGGAGTAGGTAGTTGTTGAGATCAACTATTTGGGCCTGGATTAAAGCCTCTATGAGTTTGGCAACGTGATGTTCAGCCTGGATGAAGAAGTTGAGAAGTTGTTCTAGTTTTGAAGTTTTTGTTCTTGTGGTGCACGTAGATGGGAAAAAATCTGCCAGTTTAGCAACATGCTTGATGGTAGTGGTGAGAGTTTTGTGGAGACCTTGGATTTCCTCTTTTGTGGTAGGAGGAAAATGAAGGGAAACAAGGGGGTGTGCAGCCTGTTTTTAAATCTCTGTGACAATTTTACACATAGTATGCAAGTATATAAAATATTGGGATTGGCCACCGCAGCTGTGGCAAGCTGGAGGTCACTTTGGAAAAAGGCTCCATGTTTGTGGACATATTAGTTGGTTGGGGCTGGATATCAAAGTCTAAATTCAGATAAGGTGCTAAATTAATTGAATAGCTCAGTGATGGGACAATTTTACCTGATTTTGTTACTTCCTCCAATAATTTTTAGAGATTTAGATTGATTTGGAAAGATATGTGTGTAGGTGATTTTGATTTGGTAGGTTTTGGGGTGGGTGATTTTCTGGATTAAACAGTGGTCCAATCCTGCACCCATTTGGTTGGCATGGGTGTGCATTGGCCAATTTGGGTTTGAGGTGCTAGATTTTGCTTCTGATTTGAGTGCATGGCCTGTGAGGTTGGGGCAGCTAAAAACCTACTCAAACGCTGTTGTTGTGTGGCCTCATGGGTGGTGTTGTCCATGTTTGCAGGGTGTAAATAATGATATACCTTTTTGGTGTGGTCCAATTCATGGCAGAGGGGGCAAATTGTGCAAAAGTTATCAGTGCAGGACCAAAAAAAATGGTCAGGTGCAGATGGGATATAGGCATGCAGTGGGATGTGCTGGGTCATGTTCAGCTGGTGGTGGTAATAGTGGCCATTGCCCAAGGTGATGCAAGGCATTCAGCACCACTTGGGACAACGAATTGGAGGATAGAGTTTTCACCATAAGTGGACAACCCTGACCTCAACTCCTCATATAGATTTTGAGGGGAAAGGCGTGAGGGGAGGTTTGCAAATGTTATCACAAGTGTGGTATCATCTGGGAGGTAAGCTTGTATGGTGGTACTGGGTGTATTTTTATAAATTAATTGTATATCCGCTGCAGCAGCTGCATCCTCTTCAGTGGGGAATCCAATATCAAAATAGCTCTTGCATGGACAGAAATTGATAAACCCTGCTGGCGCAAAGGTGGCCATTGCCAGCTCAATAATCACTTTGTCAGTGTATGGGAATAGACATCTGTACTTGATGCAGAGGCAAAAGTGAATATTGAATCAGGTTAGGGCTAGGTGGTGGGGGCAGGTTGGGTAGGCTTATGTGAATTAGAATGCTAAGTCCTTTAGGGGGACATAGCAACTGGAAGTATTTGGCATACTGGACAAGCCAGTCTGCATGCATTTGCCTTCTGGGTGGTAAACACTAGTGGGTGGAGCACCGCTGCCCCATAATGGGGCAGCTGGTGGTGGATCTGAGGACATAAATTTGGAGATTGGTGCTGTGGAGCAGTGGTAGAAAATTGATTTGATTTTTTTTAAAATTGCTCAAAATTGATGTCAAGTGGAAAGAAAAGTATTACGGTTATGCTTTAATAATCAAAAACTTCACTATTTGATCACTCTGTACAGTAAAACTTTGAATAAATTTTTTTTAATATTATATAAACATATAAAATTTCAATATATAATGTTATCTTTAAAATCTAGATTAGCCTACTACTTTAACTTATGCAATATATAATAATAATTTAATTAAAGTATGACTAGTAAGTAGAAAATAAAATAAAAAAAACCACACCACCCTACCATAACCCAACAAATCCCACCCCACGCTAGTGTGGCTGCAGCGCCTAATCATTTCCTTTGGGCTCAGGTCAATAATGGTAGGCAGATTTGTTCCCTCTTCTTTGGCCTCAACCATGCAAAAAGAGTGTGCCCTCAGGCCAAGTCCGCTGCTGTGGCTTCTGAGCCTCCTTCTGGAGGTTCAGTATGGGGCACTTTGCTGCCCCCTCCCACCCTCCAATCTCATTCAGTGGGCCCACATGGAAAATCAGCCCCCCCAAAACCTCCAGCCTCACTCTCCCACCTAAATCTACCCCAGCCAATCAGAGCAATGCTTGGACCACCATTGGCACCCAAGCAGCTGCTCATTCACCCAATCCCACCCACCCAAATTTGAACACCACTATTCCAGTAAACCAAAATCCATGTGATCTATTGGCTGAAACTGACAAATCAGGTAATGTCCTTATTAGGAAGCATACAGGTCAACCTCTCTGCTAAGGCGATTATGGTCAGGCAGAATTTTTCCTTCCTGACTTTGATGAAACCCCTACCCCTCGCCATTTCACTCCTCTGCCCAATGCAGCCCCCTTCCAAAGTGATCACCAGCTTGCCTTAGCTGCGGTGGCCTCTCCTCATTGCCCAAAACTATGCACTGTGGTGGCCCAGTCAGTGGCTCAGCTCCAGCATGGCCTACCCACCCTCTTCTTCCCCCCAACTTCCCTGAATCTCCCTGCAGTGACATCTCAAAACTGTTCAATGATGCTGAAGTTGCTGTTATAAATGTTGAAACAATTGCTTCATTCAACCCCTCAGCCAAAATCACCTGCCACAGTATCTCCCTTTCCACCCAACTTTCTGAAGCCCACAAAGAAGCTGAAGTTCTCGCAGCTTTTGTTGAAACACTTTCCCATCATTATCTTGATGCAAAAGAGGAAAATTCCTACTATGCTGACCTCAACCCCCACTATGCAGATGCCCCAATGCCCTGGCTCTCTGCTCTGATCTGGTACTGTAACCAACATCCCTTGATTGAGGTGGGTCTTTCTGAAAACCAACCCCCGACCCCTCCTCACCCTCTGCCATGGTGGGTTAGCAGTTTCTGCTTCCCACCTGGTTAGTAGTTTTTTGTTTTGTTGTTTTGAGTGTTGTGTTTGGTACTGTCCATCCCCTGGTCAGCGTACCTCAAATAAATTGAAAATAAAATAAAAAAATATCTTTTTAAAACTTGTTTTAATTAAAAAAGAGAAAATTGGTAAAATTTAATTAATATAAAGTAAAAAAATATAAAGTAAAAAATACTAATTAACTAAAAAAAGTTATATCAAAAATTAAAAAATATTTTTTTTCAAATAATTACTTTAAAAATTCTCATGTTTGACTGCAACAGAAAGCAAGGCATGTGTACTTACATACAATTATATGTACAATTATAAAAAGTATATAAATATATATAATATATTATATATAATATTATAATATATATATATATATATATAAATGGATGTTGGTATATATATATCTGAGATTTATAGGCTCCAACACCATTTGACCAATCACCATGAAAGTTGGCACATATATGTATTTTTCCATGAAAATTTTTTATAAATTTAAAAATTACCTTCATAGTAAAATAAAAGTTTTATATTCAAGAAGTAAAATTTTTTATTTTTAATGGAAATTGTTATATTGTTATAGCCAAGAAGTTTGATATTCAGTTGATTCAATACTTTAAATGATTTTGGCAAGCAGTTGAAGGTTTTGGGTTGATTAATAAGCTTAATGGTTTTAATAAAGAAATTTGTGATTGGTTGATTTGATAAGTTAATTGATTTTGGTAAGTGGTTAGTAATTTTGGTTGCTTTGCACATTTAGTTTTGGTTTACAAAAATGGTTGGTGATTGGTTAATTTGGTATCTAATGGTTTTAGCTAAGTGTTTTAGTGGTTTATTTAATTAGATAGGTTTAATTGGGTATGGCTGAGTGGTTGGTAATTTTATAATAATTCATTATAATTTAATCTTTAATTTTTTTCTATAACCATCTACAAATTTTAAAAAAATTGAAAAATTATGCCTCCTCAATAAAACACTTTTTGAAGTTGGCGCCATCTTCCAGCCTGACTTATAGAATTTTGCTCACAATACAAATTATAACTTATGTCTGGATTGGGTTCAAGTGTAAACTATAAACAACTTAGAATTTACAGTGCTGAGTATATATATATATATTATAAAAACCTATTATAAGTCAGTTAAAATATGGTGCTAACTTCAAAAAGGGTTTTATTGAGGAGGTATAATTTCTCAATTATTTCATACATTTAGTGCATTTTTAAAGGTGGTTCTTCTTTTCCCAAAAAAAATTTAACCCCAGTTTTTTTTTTAAAAAGTTAGTGCATTTTTTAAAGTTGATCTTTTTTCTAACCTTATTAAAAAATCACTATATTATATATCCTATTTGAACCTTCACTATTTCTCTATAAAAATAAAACTCATTGAGGACCATCTAGTACTAAAAAAAATAAAACTCATTGTATATATATTATATGCAGTATCTCATAAACAGATATACTAATAATTTAATTTTTAAGTTTAGTTAATTTCATTGGTCAATCTATGCTAAATTTACTATTCGCCATCAAAAAATTCATTTTATCAAAATTTAGTTGATTTTATGGGTCAAATTATGCAAAACGATAGCTAATTATGATTTAAAGCCATCTCGCTATGATCTCATACTTGCCTGGATTTTGAATAAACCCTCAGCCATAGGACATATGTCAAAAGAGCTTCAAAGCTATCGCTTCACCAATCCGGAATAAAGTTTATCCAGAGATGAACTGGTCTCACAATTGGAATCCATCGCTTCCGAGCCCATTTTGATATACTTACTAAATTAATGGTCAGATACTTGACCAATACTTACAAAAGTAAAATGGGACCAAAGTTGGATCATCCTATTATTTGATAAATTTAGGCATCCAAATTGGTCCTATAGTTTCAGAGTTATGTGCGAACAAACATAGGAATAAAACAAAAAATATGCAGGTCGAATAGAGAACCTCCTTTTTCAAAGTCGATTAAAAAAGAATTGGATAGGATCATCAGATAAACTTTAAGCCCACAAACAAATCTGTTAAACTGGGTTTCACCGAGAATTATCCTAATTTTTTACAAAACTAACAATCTATTCTATTTATTTATATCGATGCATTATCTCGAGCAATTAACAAAAACCAAACTTTGCATAACTACTTTATAAAGTTTGGGAATATTAATATACTATTTTTTGATAAATTCATCTGTTTTGATAATAATTCTATATAAGATCTAAAACATATATGTTTCTAATTTTAATTATATAGCAATTTGGCTGAGAATTTCATATTTTTTATTTGATAGTTTCATAGGTTTCAATAAGTAGTTAGCAGCTTTTGGCTGGTTTGCAAGTTCAACAATTGGTTTTTGCTGAGTGGTGGTTTGTTTTTAGGTTGATTTGATAGGCTTAATAGTTTCAGGTAAGTGCTTGATGAGTTAGTTAATTTGGCAGGCCTAATTGATTTTGGCTGTCAGACATTCTCCTTTTTGACTTAAGGAAAAGAATGTTAAAAGTATTAGTGCTCCCAAATCTGCTATTATGATTGGCCCATCTCCTGCCCAATCAACAAATAATACTGTGATTAATAATGATATAAGCACCAATGGCAAAAAGACCTTGGCAGATTCTAGGTGGAATCCTAACCATTGGAAAAATATGATTTATAACAAAAATCAGCTTAAAAAGGTAAATACTAATAATAGGATTACTCCAACTTCTCGGCCAAATTTGAGGAGTTTAATATCGCACGGATCTGAACCTTCATGAGGCAAGAAGATTTTACCCAATAATGATTGGATGCAAGTTAACCAATCATTACTATCTGAGTCTAACCACTGCCGATGTGCAAAGATTTTACTTGATGATGATAGGGTAAAAATTAGCCAATTATTAGCATCTGAGTCTGACCCCTGCTAAATTACCCAATCATTACTATCTGAGTCTGACTACCACTGAGGTGAAAAGATTTTACTTGCTAGTGATTGGATATAATTCATCCAATCATTACCACACAGGTCAGTTTTGCCTCAAAAATTTTATCTTCTATCTGATAGGCTAAAAGCCTATATTTCCTAATTTAGATAACTGAGCTTTACATTCTTTTGCCTTGAATATTGATGGTCTCAAAATCTGAACTAGTTTAAATAGGAAAAACTAGTATCAAGAAAGGGGCTTTTCTTGGTTTTGCTGTACTTATAATAATAAAAATATAAAAACTTTAAAAAAAGTATTATTTTATACTTTTATTAAAAAGTAAGTTTCTCACTCTGAGAAATTATTTGTGGCCTTCATTAGTGGATCCTACAAATTGGTACTCACTACAGGGGTTGAGCCCCTGAATACTTCAATAAGTATTAATAAAATAGAGACTATCAATGTGAGCAGCTCTCCTGACTTGCAAATAGTTGCTCTCAAGAAGCAACTAGCCAGCTCTTTCTCCCAGCTCAAAAAGTTAGAGCAACAGCCATTCAAACTACCCATGAAGGACAGATACACCCCTGGTAAAGGGAGTGTTGCCTCCTTCTTGTACATTTATGAAGCTGCGATAGATGGCACCACTGACAAATAAAAAGTTCAGTACATCCTTCCCTGTTTAAGCCACCAAGCTCAAGAGTTGATCGTCCCTCACCTGGATCCTCAGCACACCTGGCCAGAGGTTAAGAAGGCCCTCTTGGCTGAATTTGGATCTGAGCAAAGCTTATACAGGGAAAAACAGGCTTTCTTGCACCTTGCCATATATGAGGGTAAAACCCTCTCTAATTTTGCTGAGCGGTTCTATCTCACTGCTCAAAGGTTGGCCACATCCAACCTGCTTACCTTGGATGAGGCTATTGCCACCATATTAACAGGGTTAGCTTCACAACCCTCTTTCACCAGGCATATCATATCAGTGAAGCGCCACTTCACATCTTTCTGTGATAAAAAAAAGAGGCCTTGTTAGATATTGCTCATATTCCTTTAGATGAGCTGGAGCCTTCTGAACCATTGGAGGTGAGGCCACCTGTGCCTATCCTCCCCACAAAACCTGCTTCTTTGGTGCAACTTAAAATGGACCTCCCTCCTTCACGCAAAGTGGAGATCCCTACTGTGGCTGTCTCCCCCACTTCAATTACAACCTTGCCCATGGTTGAAAATACGCCTGAGGCTGACTCTGAGGGGGGTTACAATAACGTTGGGTACTACTTGCTGGGAGCTCCCACAGAAGTGGAGGTCCCTGATCACCTAAATGCTGGGGAAGTAGATGAGGCCACCATACCTGAGGATACTTACCTCCGCCAAGTTCTAGGGGAGCCAATCACTATTGATACTGCCAGCGATGCAGATGAGGTATTGTCTCACCTTATTCACCCTATCTCACATGGCCATACCATGCAGTCCATTCAGGAATATCCCTCTTCCGCTTTGCCTTATGTCACCTCTGGGCGCAACCCTAAGAAGTTGCATGATTCAGTGGAGGCTAGCGATGATGAACAACGAGTGGTTGACAAAAAAGTCACATCCCAAAACCCCCTCAATCTCTTAAGTGAGGGCGACTTCAAAGGAAAAGTTCAGACTCTCAAAGTACAGCCTAAAAAAGAGAAGTCTACCTCTAAGCCTACAGAGGCAGCCATTTCTTGTTCTAAGATTTAAGAGAATCACTCTTCCAATAATGCTACCCTCGCAGACCTTGGTCTAAACCTTTACGCACTAAGAATAAAGAATTATATGCTGGAATGTCTAGCCAAGCAAAAACAGTGACTAAAAAAGGTCAAGCTGCCAATGAGCTCTAAGCTCCAAGCTCCTCTATCCACTTACCAAGTGTCAAATAGGGTTATATATTACCACAATTGCACAACTCCCCAAAGTGGCAAACTTGGATCCAATTGGGAGGGGCCATATACCAACATACATAAGAGAGGAGATGAGTATTCTATAAAGTCTTTGGCTACAAAAATTATCATAATCTGGGTACATGGCCACTTCCTTTGACCCTACACCCCTTCCAACATTCTTGAGGGGCGCAACGTTGGACATTCTCCTTTTCAACTTAAGGAAAAGAATGTTGGAAGTATTAGTGCTCCCAAATCTGCTATTATGATTGGCCCATCTCCTGCCCAATCAACAAATAATACTGTGATTAATAATGATATAAGCACCAACGGCAAAAAGACCTTGGCAGATTCTTGGTGGAATCCTAACCATCAGAAAAATATGATTTATCACAAAAATCGGCTTAAAAAGGTAAATACTAATAATATGATTACTTCAAATTCTTGGCCAAATTCAAGGAGTTCAATATCGCACAGATCTGAAACTTTGTGAGGTGAGAAGATCTTGCCCAATGATGATTGGGTGCAAGTTAACCAATAATTATCATCCAAGTCTAACCACTGCCAAGGTGCAAAGATTTTACTTGATGATGATAGGGTAAAAATTAGCCAATCATTACCATCTGAGTCTGACCCCCACCAAATTACCCAATCATTACTATCTGAGTCTGACCACCGCTGAGGTGAAAAGATTTTACTTGCTGGTGATTGGATACAATTCATCCAATCATTACCACATGGGTCAGTTTTGCCTCAAAAATTTTATCTTCTATCTGATAGGCTAAAAGCCTATATTTCCTAATTTAGATGACTCAGCTTTATATACGTTTGCCTTGAATACCCATGGTCTCAAAATCTGAACTAATTTAAATAGGAAAAATAGTATTGAGAAAGGGGCTTTTCTTGGTTTTGCTGTACTTATAATAATAAAAAACATAAAAACTTTAAAAAAGCATTATTTTATATTTTTATTAAAAAGTAAGTTTCTCACTCTGAGAAATTATTTGTGGCCTCCATTAGTGGATCCCACATTGGCTAAGTGGTTGGAGGGTGGAATTTTAATAGGTTTAATGGTTTCTGAACTTATTAATAGCTATCTACCAATATAAAAACTAAATTTAGAGTCATCTGATAATTTATAACCATCATAGTGAAGCATGGGTATCCTACTAGTATTGTATATATACCTTTTTTACTTCAATTTCAACATTTTGCATTTCAGTTTCCATATTTGCAAATCAATTTCAACATTTAGCATTTTGAGTTCAACTTTTACAAATCAATTCCAACATTTTATACTTCAATTTCAATATTTAATTATTCAATTTCAATATTATACTTCAATTTCATCATTTTGTGTTTCAATTTTATTACACTTCACTTTCAACATTTAACACTTCAACTCCAATATTTAATATTTGATATAATATTTGTAATTCAATTTCAATATTTTTTAGTTTTAAGATTGTATCATATCTAGTTCCAACTACAGACTCATCAATTTCCTTGCACCAACGCTTTCTTTTGGTAAATTATAATATAATATAAGGGATATACAAATAAATTTTTTTAAATATAAAAAGAGTGGGAATTAATATGCATGCACTTTTTAGCAGAAATAATAAAATAAAAATATCACTAAAAATTGTATTGAGATCAAGATATAAAAATTGAAGTTGAAGTATAAAATGTTGAAATTGATTTATAAAATGTTGAAATTGAAATTAAAAATGTTGAAATCAAAATGCAAAATGTTGAAATTGATTTGCAAATATGGAAATTGAAATGCAAAATGTTAAAATCAAAAAGCAAACTGTTAAAATCAAAATCAAAATGGTATATATGATATATATATAATATTTTAAATAGTAATTATTTTATTTGAGGTGGGTAACCTGAAGATGACACCACACTAATAAAGGGGATTCAAATTAATGAGAAAGGATGATAAAACCTGGAAAACCTCCATGTGTGAAATATGATAGGCCATGAACTTCATGGACTGCCTTATTATTTGCTTTCTCAGTTTGGGGCATTGGTGAACAATGCCAACACAGTCATAATTGCACCCTACCCAAAGTTCATCTATTGGAATTGAACTTAAGGAGTTAGTGGTAGAGGGTTCAAATTCTACCACTGGGGTATCCTCCCATTAATATATTATATATTAATATAACAATTATATATATTATAAATTATTGCGTCCTGAGTTTGATCCTGGAATGGACTTTGGGTAGGGGACAATTTTGACTGTGTTGATTTGTGCACCAATGCCCTGAACTGAGATAGCAAATAGTAAAGGTGGTCCATGGAGTTCCTAGCATATCATACGCCACACATGGAGTTTTCCAGGTCTTATCATCCTTTCCCATTTTCTTCACTTCCCTAGTTGGTGTGGTATTGTCCCCAGGTTGGCCCAACTAAAATAAAATTTAAAATATATTATAAATTATAGGTTATATATATATTGTATATAAGATTTTATAATATATATAGTAGTATAAATGGTGGTTAGCCAAGCAGGTAAAACTGCTTCCACCCCTAGTGCAGGTTTCAAGTTTGAAACCTGTACTGGCTAGAAATATTCTCAGTGTGGTATATTTGTCCCAAGGTCGACCCACCTTGAATACTTCTATATAGTAGTATATATATATTAATATATACAGTATATATAAAACATATATTATATATATTATGAGTATACATATATACACTTACAATATAATATATGGTATAAACAAATTTAAATTGTACATATGATTGTATATGAATGCACACATATTGCTTTTCTTGCAGTTGTATATGAGAATTTTTAAAGTAATTATTTGGCAAAGAAATTATTATTTTACTTTTCAGTGAAAATTTTTTGGTTGATTTGTGTTTTTTACTTTATATTTTTTAACTTTTATATTATTTTCTTTCTTTAATAAAAGCAAGTTTATTATTAATATTATTCATTATTTTATTATATATAGATTAGTATCACATGCAGCTTTATTAGTCTTTGATTCTAACTTAATATCAATTTAAACATATAAGCTAAATAGTATTTTACATTCTCAAGATTATGAAATGTTTTAAACTATTTCAATTAACGTGTCCATAATACTTTGATGTACAGTTTTTTTCAAAAACCAAGAAACTTTGTATTTAAGGATGATGAGATAGAAATTAAGGCTACCCACAGTACATGCTATTTATCTATATTTGAAAACTGAAATTCTTTTGCTTGTATAAAGTTATTGTACACCAATCTTATTGGAATTGTTTCTGAAGTTATAGACTAAATTTAAAACAAAGTATAATATTTTTTATAATTTATATCAGTATATGTTAGGATTTTTGCCCATATTCCCAGCCTACTAGATTACCTGATATCACTAGGGGAAAATTCCCTAAGGTGAAGTGAATCAGAAATCAGGTGGCCCAAGTTTCAGAGGAACTAAGTTCAGGGGATTTTGGGATATTCGTCCAGTTGTATCCATTGGGGATCAATCCAAATGAATACTTAAGATCTTTTTGGGCGGAGTTGCCAATAAAATAGGAGCATCTGATAGTGATTAACTATCAGGTGTACCAATTGGGATTGGTCAGGGTTCATCACCAACTGCTTGGAAATGAATAGCAAGTTGTGAGGCGAGTGATGCCACCTTCAACTAGCAAATTGATTGGTTAGTTAGTGAGTTACCTGCCTTAATGGGTAATAAGTCTCATTACCTAAGCAGGTTGCTAGCCAAATATGGTTGGTTTGCTTGGATTGAGAGGAAAACTTTAGGGACACATTTTCCAACTCTTTCTATTTGAGGTCTTGAGGATGCCCAATGATGGAATCCTAGCCAGGATGGGGAAGACCATTGCTGCTGAGATGAGGATGGGTGATTCAACAGCAATGGCTGCTGTTTCATCAAAGAGATATCAATTGAGGGTTAAACAGCCAAAGCCCCCACTATATAATTCCCTTAGGATTTACTATAATAAAAAAACATTATCTATAGGAACATTTTTAGGAGAACAGTGTTTATAGTAGTTACATTATCAATTTGGTGTATAGTTAGACTATCAGAAGGGAGGATACCTCAGTGGTAGAGTATGGACCTTCTACCACTGCCTCCTGAGTTCGATCCCAGTAATGGACTTTGGGTAGGGGACAATTTTGACTGTGTTGGTTTTGTGCACCAATGCCCCGAACTGAGATAGCAAATAGCAAAGGCGGTCCATGGAGTTCCTGGCCTATCATACGCTGTGCATGGAGGTTTTCTGGGTTTTATCCTCCTTTCCCATTTTCTTCACTTCCCTAATTGGTGCGGTATCATCCCCAGGTCAGCCCACCTCGAATAAAATTTACAAAATTTATAGTTAGACTATCAGCTTCTATTGTGTTGTTCTATCTAAAAAATATTATTGCAGAGGGCAATAATTGGAAGACTTTCAGAGAGAAGAGTAAAGATCTGAGCGGGGATCTAGAGAATAATGAACCACAATCAGGGATAGCTGCTGACTGTGTGTTGGGCCAAGAGAGAGACTGTCATTGGGGTATCTTGGCAAAGATCAGGTGGACAAGAGCATAGGGAATGAATCCCTATGAGCATGACTTCAAGAGTATTTAATCAGAAATATTGGCTGAGCGTTGGGCCAAAATATAGTTTAATCTCAACTACAGATAATAGTCTCCATACTATTATTGATTAATAATTCATTCTATACAATGTGACAAAGTGCACAAGGAAACTGAAACTGTGCAGTAAAAAGGTTACTGGGTTGCTTGCTGATAACAACAAAGAGTAAATTTTTACAAGTTGGTGCTCACTATAGGGGTAGTTGAGTTGAAGAATATAGAAAATGATGTTCTATGAAGATGTTTCCAATTATGGAAATAAGTTACTGAATGAAGTAACGAAGATAGAATGTGAAGAGGATCACATTCAGCGGCGTTCACCCAGCTCAGCAGTGGAGCTCCAAGTGAAGCATATCAAAGATACTCAAGTTCAGGGAAAAGGACTTGCAGCCTTGATATAGAACTAACTAGTGCTGCAAGGAAACCAGTTCCACCAGACATCTACATGAGATGAAGAGTAGCAGCAAAGCAACTTAGGTTGTAATTGGGCCCGCAGAAAATAGTCCCAAGAGGCAGCAGGGCCAACTTGGGTTGGAACCGGGCCCACTGGAAATAGTCCCAAGTGGCATCAGGGCCAACTTGGGTTGGAATTGGGCCTGCTGGAAATAGTCCCAAGGAACAGCAGAATCAAATCATGTTGAAATTGGATCTACTTTAGTTAGTCCTGAGGAGTGAGTGTTTAAAATGAGGCATTGGATGATTAAGAAAGCAATCAATCCAGAGAATTGGATTGCCATACCAATGAAGATACAAGATAAACAGGAAATGATTAATCCAAGACAGTGGAGAAAATAATTTAAATCAATATTACTCAATCACTGGTCAGAAGTTGCTAAGATGATTTCATCAATTCAGAAGAAATTGGATGAAGCTAATGAGGCCAGAACGACCTGTGTTATTAAAATTAGCCATGAAGGCTGAAAATCGTTTTCAGGAGAAAAAAATCTGGACAATCGGATGAAACTGTTGGCTGATGAGACACAAAGATCCAAAAGCATCAGTTGCCAAATATGAGATGAAATTAGGGCCTGTTGGACGAATTTCCAGTCAGGATTAAAGGCCTAATTTAAAAGAATTGCCCAAAGTTGGCAAGTGTAGCCAATACGTGAAGAGATAGCGCTGCTGATCATATAGTGAGAAAGGTCAACACTAATTGGAAGTATTGAGCCTAAGAGAAAATAGTTGCAATATTCCCAGCGGACCACTGAACCATTGAATGGTTATGTCCTGAGATTTAAGTCAAGTCCTATATGAGGACCACTGAACCAAATGGTTGGTTAAATCTCAAGAGGATAAGATTTTGAACCATGATAACAGGTAGGTTTAAGTACCCAGGACCCAGTTTGGTTGAAGGGGAAAAGAAGGACCTCTGAACCTTTTTGTAGGTTGCAAGTTCCATTGCAAAAGAAAATACAAAAAAATATATAAAAATATAAAATATTGATTTTTATGGTCTAAGAGTTTCATACCTAAGAAGCGACAAGAAATCCTGATGTCCAAATGGAGGAATTTCCACTAGCAATGAATTGGGATTATTGGCCAGGGTAACTGAGAGCATCAACCTATTGGTTGATCAAAAGCAGCTCACTGATCTGTCAGAAGTCCAGCAAGAGGAGTTGCTCAAATTGTTGAAAAGTATTGGAGAGTATTCACACAAAAAACAACTAATTTGGGATACACAAGAAGTGATTCACAAGGTCAATGCTGGGGAAAATCTGCCAATCCAGACAAAATGAGATTGCTGGCATGAGTGCTAAGAGTAATAATCTAACAGAAGTTTTATTTGGGACTTCACCCGAATAACCAAGCCATTATTCCATTTATTAAAGGATCTGAAAAAAAGGATTCATATCGAATGAAGAGGCCCAGGACTCCTTCGATGAGTTATGCTAGTATTTGATAGATTCGCCAATTCTAAAATATCTGAATTTCAATCAGGAGTTTAAATTCAAACTGATGCTTTATTGACATCAATCAACGCCATACTGAGCCAAGTAGACAAACTTGGGGATGAACATCCGGTGGCATATATGAGCCAGACACTCTCAGCCACTGAGAGGAACTACACCATGACTGAGCATGAATGCCTTGCGTTCATTTACACACATGCAAGCAGTTTTGGGTGTATGTCCATGGAACGCACTTTAAGGTGGTAACAGACCACTCTTTGCTGCGTTGGAAGCACAATCTAAGAGAACTGGAAGGACGACTGGCCCAATGGGCACTTAAGCTTCAGGCTTATAATTATGAGATAGTCCACTGAGTGGGGGCTTCTCACCAGAACGTGGATGGCTTATCATGCTTGCCAATGGTCCAGTTGGTATACCCGCAGGTGGATGAGCTATTCCAGAGAATGGTCAAAGGAAAAATCAGGGACAAGTCCCAAGAAATCCAAGGTGTGCTTCAGAAAACGATGGAAAACACTGAGACTATGGATGGGCAAGTATTCAAGACAATCAACAGGAAGCGGCTATTATTCTCAAAACTGTTGGAAAGAGCAGCAATAATACAAGCAGCTCACAAGGTTTGTCAGGCATGAAGGCCTGAGGAAAACAACTGATCATATTCACCGGTATTATTAATGGGAATTGATCAACTATGATGCCGCAGATTATCTGGCTTGTTGCATGGAGTGCCATCTGAACAAACCACACAAGAATACAACTGGATACTGACTGGTCCGCCCTGGATTTTCCTGGCACATGGAGTCCATTGACGTGATGGGACTGCTGATGATGAGCACAGGGGGAGTCATGTACATCATAGTTGCCATTGACCATATGACAAGATGGATTGAGACAAAGGCCTTAACCAGAGTAGATGCTATCAGTACTGTGAGGTTCATCCTGGATCAAGTGGTATATGGCATGGATGTCCGCAGGTCCTGCTTAGTGAAAATGGGACCAACTTCACATCTCATGTGATCCTGAGGTTAAACAAAATAATGGGGATCTGAGGAGTCATGTCAGTACCATACTGGCCAGAGACATTTGGACTGGTAGAACGGATCAATGGGACGCTGGCCACAACACTGAGGAAGCTAGTCGCAGGGAGAACTTCCGCATGGGGAATGTACCTGAGTTCAGTGACGTTTGCCTACAAAATTAGTTATCAAACGGTGACAGGAAAGACGCTGTTTGAATTTTATACAGAAGAAAGGCTGCGTTGCCACCAATTTTATATTTGGTGATGGAACCTACATCAGGGATGAGTATCAAGCAATACCTGAACTGACTGACGAGTATTTTAATCAATATGCAATTGCAAGCATTTGATATAACCTTGAAACAAAGGATACAAGCAAAATTGACGGATGACAATAGCTGAATGGCCTTAGATGAGTATCAAATAGGGAAAAGAGTTGCCTATTGCAATATGCATGGTTTTAGATGAAGAAATAAATTAGATGTGTTGTAGTCAGGTTCATTCAAAGTAATTGCTAAGACGGAGACAAATGCTTACTCCATCAAGAATCTCTTGGATGGAAGAGTTCTGAATCAAGTCCAAAATAAGTATCTGAAGTTATGGATCAATAAAACAAATAATAAAAGAGTTCCCAAAGGACCAATGAACCATAAAGTTGGTCATGTCCTGATGATTAGGTCAAGTCAAAAAATGACCTCTGAACCAATCTAGATGGTTAAGTCCAAAAAAGGACCTCTGAACCATGGAAAACTGGCAGGTTTAAGTACCCAGGACCCAGTTTGGGGGAAAAAGATGGACTACTGAACTGAAACAAGGTCAAGTCCCATAGTAAAAAGAAGAATAAAGATAAAAAATTGATAAGATATTGGAAAAATTATTATAAGCTGTTTAGATAAAAAAGCTAATATGATTTTTATAATTTTTATTATTATTGATTGTCCTCAGAATGGGGATGATTGCGCCTATGTCACCTCATGGGGAGGGAGGATGGATTCTGGTAGGAATGAACAGCCCATCAAATTAATATGTGATTGGACGCTAGCAAGGACGAGACCTACATGAAACCACATTTGTTGAGTGGATGCTGATCCCTGAGAGAAAGTGACTAGGAGTAGGGAAATTGAGTTGTTGGAGGAAGCCAATCGCAAAACCCTGGAGTGGGGAGGAAAGCAACAGTATAAAAAGAGGCAATTGGTGAATAACCCTGAGTAATCCTGATATGGCACCAGAGCCAGAAAATTTGTCCTGAGCGCATGCTGACAGTCTTCATCAAGGTCACCATACATGTGGGCTGGCAAGAAAGAAGGGATGCTTGATGAGGGGTTGTCAAATCATGCCCCATATCAACGCCATCAGTGGAAGATACTAATGGGAAGCTCAGGAGAAGAGATAGTCTTGCAGAGAGCATATTTCACCCTGCAAGAGGTGACTACAGGCTTCTTAGAAGCTAAAGATGAATGAACGGTGGAACCCAGGTGAGGCTGGAAGCTTTGGGGACCAACTTTGAAGAACTTGGCCAGCAAAGCGAAAAGCATTAGCGTCAATATCCTGATCCAGGAGGTTATTAAGATCAGAGGGATTCAGCACTAAAGTCAAAGCCTCAGTGACTTGGGCCCAGAGTTCAGCGTAGGGGAGCTCAAAGTGAATACTTCACCAATTGAGAGCTTGGAGACCAGAACAGTGGGTTTGTAATGTTGGCTGAGTTGAAAGAGAAACTCAGGGAGCAATTCTGAACCAGCAAGAAATGAACAATCCAGAGCAACTGGCATAATCTCTGGAGCATCTACAACAATGTTCAGAGCATCAGCAAAAGGAGCCAAATCCAGGAGAGTTTTGAAGTCCAACTCTGGAATTGACAGCAGAGTAAGAGTCAGCTGAGAGTTGTTCAAAATGATAGCCATCCTAGTTTCAGAGGGATTAATTACCATTTCTGGTAATTCAATGGAAAGACTAGCCAATTGCACCATACTAGGCGTATGAGTCCTGGAAGGACTATAAAAGAGGTTCCGTTGAGCATCCTGACTCATCTGCTGGAAGAGATGGAGGTCTGGATCAGACAAACTATTGAAGGGCTGCTGGTAGCGTGACTCAGAATTTGACATATGAATGAACAAGAGGGGGGATGTCAGACTTATATAGAAGTTGACATTATGCACTCTATAATCCATTAAGCTCCAATTTTGGGAAAATTAATCTCAAAATTTAATAAGATAAGCTCTCCAAGGGAGAAATTAGGAATGACTTAAGCCAAGAGGTTATGAGTGAAATAACAAGGGTGAATAAGATTTAAGCATCATTAATTAAGCCATGAAACGAACATTGATGGCAAGGATTTCCTATCTAGGATAAGGAGAAAATTGAAAAGCCAAGGATTCTGGACCAAGCTTCTTGAATATGACAGCGGGTCTTATACCCTGACAGGAGAGAAAACTGGATCCTGGGACTAATATTGTCATGAGTAAATCGATCAGCCCAGCATGACAGCAGGTTGTGGAGACTATGCTCTGAGAAGGCGGTAGAGAGGAGGAAGAGGAAGAACACTGTATGCTGAAGGTTGTCCCAAGCAGCGTTGAGTATTGATGAGTGTACTCTGCTTGAACTATTGAAGTATTTAACCAAGTGTCTAGAGAGGTGTTCTCATGCCCCAGTCCTTTTCTCGCTGGAAATCTAGGCAAGAGGGGGTTGTGGAATTTTTGCCCATATTACCAGCCTGCTAGATTACCTGGTATCACTAGGTTGAAATTCCCTAAGGCAAAGTGAATTGGCTTTCAGTTGGCCTGAGTTTTGGAGGAACTACATTTGGAGGATTTTGGGATATTTGCCTGGTTGTATCCATTGGGTATTGATCCAGATGAATACTTAAGATCTCATCGGGCGGAGTTGCTGACAAAATAGGAACATCTGATAGTGGTTAGCTATTAGGTGTACCAATTGGGATTGGTCAGGTTTCTTCACCTACTGATTGGGAATGAATAACAAGTTGTGAGGCGAGTGATGCCACCTGCAACCAGCACTTTGATTGGTTGGTTGGTTAGTGACATGCCTTAATGGATAATAAGTCCCATTACCTAAGCAGGTTGCTAGCCAAATATGGTTGGTTTGCTTGGATTGAGAGAGAAAACTTTAGGGACACATCTTTAAACTCTTTCTATTTGAGGTCTTGAGGATGCCCAATGACGGAATCCTAGCCAGGATGGGGAAAACCATCGCTGCCAAGATGAGGATGGGTGATTCAACAGTAACAGCTGCTGTTTCATCAAAGAGCTTTCAACTGAGGGTTAAACAGCCAAATCCCCCACTATATAATTCCCTAGGATTTACTATAATAAAAAACATTATCTACAGGAACATTTATTAGGAGAACAGTGTTTACAGTTTTTATGATATCAATTTGGTGTATAGTTAGACTATCAGCTTCTATTGTGTTGTTCTATCTCAAAGATATTATTGCAGAGGGCAATAATTGGAAGACTTTCAGAGAGAAGAGTAAAGATCTGAGCGGAATCTAGAGAATAATGAACCACAATCAGGGATAGCTGCAACTGTGTGTTGGGCCAAGAGAGAGACTGTCACTGGGTATCTTAGTGAAGATCAGGTGGACAAGAGCATAGGGAATGAATCCCTATGAGCATGACTTTAAGTTATTTAATCAGAAATATTGGTCAAGCGTTGGGCCAAAATATAGTTCAATCTCAACAACAGATAATAGTCTCCATACTATTATTATTTAATAATTCATTCTATACAATGCGACAAAGTGCATGAGGAAACCAAACCTGTGCTGTAAAAAGGTTACTGGGCTGCTTGCTGATAACAACCAAAGAGTAATTTTTACAGTATATATAAGAGATAAAATTAGATAAAGCCTTAACAATATAGTAATTTAACTTTAGAAAGACAATATATGAACATTATACATGGTTTTAACTTAATAGTAACATATTTCTAACATAATATGCTATGAAAATAATCAATTCCTATAAATTATCAATTAAATTACTCTTATGATATAGTTCTTATTTTAGTATAGTAATATAGATCACATTTTAATAGGCTAATATTTCACCAAGTTTGACTCTGACTCTATCATATACTATATTCTATATGATAAATTTTTATGTGACATAAGCTCATAGTTAAGACAAAATTCTTTCTAAATAGAATTATAAAAAAGTACATCAATATATCTAAATTTCTATAGTACTAATCTAGAACACTATATTTAAATAGTTGTTTTCTGGATAAAATCTGAAGAAACTTTCATTATCTTTTTAACTGACTTTTTTAGAATAATAGTTGCTTTTTTATTTTAGTATCATTTTTTTAAATCATATCATCTCAGATAGTTGTTTGGTGTTATTCATCTGGGCTAATAGATTCATTAGTTTTTCTAAGCAGTAATATACCAAATTGGCTTAATTATTAAGTTTTGTAAAATAATGCTTTTACATATTATAATAGTAAAACAAATTTATCATTGTGTTTTTAAGTTATAAATGCATAATATTAATTCTTGACATTATAAATATCTTAAATACATTTTATTATTTAAAATTATTATCATAATTTTGTTATTTTTTGTGATTAAGAAAAATTTCTTGTTTATTTTTTTTAGTTATTTTATATTAAAATATGACATATTTATTTAGATTTTGATTTTATATTATAAATTCATTTTTATACTTTTATTTTGAAAAAATTGCTGAATATTTTTTTGTCATAATATAAAATTGTCTGAATATAAGATAAAACACATGTTATAAGAAAAGTAACATTTTATAAGAAGAATGTGATAAAAATATATAAATCACAATAACTTATAATCAAAGAAATAATAAATGTAAAATAAATGGATAAATTACATAATTTAATAAAGTAAAAATAAATATTATTAATTTAAAATAAAAATGCAGTTGTCCTTTAGTATAATCATAGAAATTAATTTTATTTGTAAACTAGCTGGTTTACCCATGTTTTGCTATGGTGTCTATAAAATTTCAGATTTTCAATTTATTAATTTAGATTTTATATTATAGATAAATAAAACCATTTAGCCAAATCTAATTGCTCAATTGAATTAACCAAAATCCACCAACCACTCAGGTAAACCTAACTGAACTTATCAAAACAACCAATAACTGATCACCCCTCAAACTTAAACCTTGTCCTATTGATTCAACTAAAAGCCATTAACCACTTGGCTAAACAAAATAAACCTATCAAATCAATCAAATAACACCAAACTGCTACCTAAAACATCTCTTTATACTTAAAATCATTGAGTATGTGACAAAAGGGTGGTTATCCTGGGAGGTAAAACTGCTTCCACCCTAGTGCAGGTTTTTAGTTCAAAACCTGTACTGGCTAGAAAAGTTCTCAGTGTGGTATATTTGTCCCAAGGTCAACCCACCTCAAATATTTTTTTTAACAACTTTTCTCTCTTGTGCGGATCAGTTTTTGAATTGCAAAAATTGAATCAGGCAAATCAGTCAGAAAGTTTAATAGAAATTTAATTTTATTTTAAATGTTGAGTTGCCAGCAGCCAACATCCATGTTGCCTGCTTCAGCGCTGGCTGCTGTTCCCACTTGGGGGAAGTGGGCCAGCACCACTGAGCTTGTTTCGCCTGGCAAACAAATACTCTTGGGTAGGGTCTGGCTTCCTAATTTCGTTGGGTGGTTTAATCCACCAAAATACCTTGCAACCCACCTTGCACATTCCCAGGAGGTACTTTGAAGCCCCCTGGTGCTCCCTAGAAGCAGTATGAGATTTGGCCTTTGGGTTAAATATGGCGCGCTGTTTCCATACAATAACACCCAATTCATCAAGGTGGTGCTGGGGATTATAAAGCTTGCTGGTTTCTTGATTTTAGACAATACAAGGGGTACTTCAACTTGGGCTTCACCAATGAAGCTGATGCCATGACAGCGGCAACAATTCCATTAAAATTTAAAAAAAAACCCACTCCCAACTACCTGAACTTGGTTACTCGCAGACACCACTTTGGTGGTGCAATTTGTGGGTTTACTGACCCATCTTCCCCCTGCAATTTTGCACAAGGAACTGGTGGATGGGCTGGCCATTTATGACTATGACCCTGTCCTCCAGTTTGTGGTCTCAAATGAGGCCAAACACCTCGCTGGGCCACATGCATTTGTGACAATTCTTCCATCCAACCATGGAATCACTCAGGTGATTCCTCCAAAATCTTATTTTACAAAACTACCCTGACCATCACTTTTGGGCCCACGTTGAAGGTGGGCGGGCAGTTTGCCCTTCTTTCTTTGGCTTTGATCACTTCAAATGGAAGTGTCCATCCCTTTCAGAGGTCATGGGTTCAGCCTTAACCTCCTTGGCTGCTGCCAGCTTTTTGGCTGCCTCACCCAAAACTTTGCATGGGGCACAATTCTCCCTCACCCTCCCTCAAAGCCAGCGGGTGCGGTTGAAGAAAATACAGCCAATTAAAAGCCACAAACCCACGATCTGAAACCCAATGTCTTGGCTCAATGAAAGCTGAGCCCCAAATTTATAAAAATTAAAAATCTTACCTCACCTCCTAGCCAATCATTGTCTGTTGAAGGGCCAATCAATATTGACCCCAATCCATTTGACTGTCTCAAATGGGTTGATGAGAATAATCATCCACATGGGACTGATCCACTATTTGACCAACAGGATTTTTTAAATTCATCCAAATTGACTCCTTGCTATTGTTATACCCTAAAAAGGGCTGCCCAATATATAAAACTTTGTTTAAGCTGGCAAGTGAAGCTGCACCTGCTTCCAATAATACCCTGATGCAGAAGAATGTCTAAAACATAATGGGCCCATTGCAAAATGGCTTTCCTGAGCCTAAATTTTCTGATGAATTTCCCTATGCTGCCAAACAAGAGATACTGGTGTTAGGTTGTGCGGCTATTGAGTCAGCTATGCAAGCTGCTCAATTTTGTGGTCTTAACAGTGGTAAACCCTCTGAAGAGAAGACTGATTGTACCCGTGTGCCAAGCATGCTCCTGCATGTGGAGAATGACCTGGATGATTATATTGATGCATTAGATACAGCTGATATCATTGATGAATATAATATTACTTTCCATAACCTGCAACCACATCCGGGTGATGCCCCTACTCCATTCTTGTCTGCCTTGGCAAGAGTCCTCAAACATCCAATTTGCCCCCTTCCTCCTTCCCCTTGGCTATGCTAGTCTAGGGAAACCTAGTCTAGCATGCTATAGGTAAAATTGGGGTTTTTAGCATATTTTGCTCTATTTTTATCCTGCCTTTTTTTTATTGGTAAGAAGGGTCCCATGGTCCCCTTGCCTCAAATAAAATGAGTATGTGACATATTTTCCAAACTACTAAATCAACTTCTACTTAACTTTCCATAAGTATTTTATTAATTAGGTGAACCAGATTAGGCAGATTTTTAGAATATATAGACTAACATCCAGATACCCATGGACTGCTATGGTAATTAGTTTATCAGATGATGATAAGTTCACATTTTAGCCTATAGGCTGTGCCAGCACTACTCTTGACCCACTTGGATTAAAAGCTTTGCTGTTCCCTCATGGCTGGTGAGCTGATTTATCCTATCTACTTAATCTAATTAACCTTTAATACTATTTTTGTTGAGTTTCAGGTGAGCAAATTGGTGAACTATCAGATAATAGATTAAACTTATCTGACCCAATAAGCTTCAGGTGAGCAATTCGGTGAATTATTCAATGATATTTGTCAATTCTCACCCACTCACCCAAATAGATTGAACCCATCAGGCTCAATAATTTCAGATTTGCTAAGATTCGCCAATTCTCACCACTCACCCAAAAAGATTGACCCTATCAGATTTGAAGGTTTCCTATGTCAGTCAGTCAGTGAGTACATCAGTGAATGTGTTTTATTAAGTAGATACAAGATACCTGCTATTTAGAAATTTCTGATGAATTATCTGTGGTTTAGTTTGCCCCAGTAACTTTGTTTATTGTTCTGGCTTTTGAAAATTTATTTATAGCTTAAATTAAAACCACATTATCTTTTTAAAAGGCTAGTATAGGATGAAATGTAAATATATTCTTAGTTAAAATTTATTATAAAAAATTGCATTGATTTAGAAATCTTTTCTGCTGATATATTTGTTCATGAGATTTTATTTGACATTTTCAGTTTAAATATACCATTGACTATTTTCTTATCTTTTACCATAGAGCTTATTAACTAATTAATTTGTGTATTAATATAATCATTTATATAAATTAATTACTTTTAAAATGAAATTTTAATAATTCCATTATCAGCTAAATATTAAAAAGAGCCTTATATATCTTATAATTTTTTTGTCCATTTACCAATTAACCTAAACAAACAATGTCACTGTTTTATTTTACATTGCTAAATTGAGGCGTGGTAACATAGTGGGTGGTTACTGCTCCACCCTGGATTGGGTTTTGATTGAAAGGTTTGAAACCAACACAGGCTAAAAAACTTGGTGTGGTATATTTCTCCCAAGGTTGACCCACCTAATTACATTAACTTTGCTAAATTATACTATATGGAGTGATATACCCTTATTATATATTATTTAATACTTGAATGATAATATCATTTGATTAGCCTTTTCAGACATGCAGAAAACAAATTAAGCCTCTTAGATTATGAGCATAAAAGAGCTAGTAATTTTTGATTGTGGATCAGTAATTGGAAATCATCAATTGGACTATTTATAGAAAGATAGTACATTTATGATTAGATATAGCTACTGATCCAATATTATAAAAAATCTATGCTAATTTTATATCTGTAATAATAAACTCAGAAAAGTAATTTTGCTATTTTTAATTTATTACTAAAATTATACTATCAAAACAGTAGTATTTTATAGTGTGCAGTTTTAGTATAATAATATTTAAAATGACAGGAAGTATAAAAAAGTTATTAATGAAATTACTTACTAAAGTAGGTGTGTATGTGGCTCAGCTCCAGCATGGCCTGCCCACCCTCTTTTCCCCCTGACTTCCCTGAATCTCCCTGCAGTGACATCTTGAACTATTTGATAAAGCTGAAATTGCTATTATGAATGTCGCAACAATTGCTTCATTCAGCCCCTCAGCCAAAATCACCCACCACAGTATCTCCCTTTTCACCCAACTTCCGGAAGCCCGCAAAGAAGCTGAAGTCTCCTTGCAGCTTTTGTTGAAACACTTTCCCATCATTATCTTGATGCAAAGAGGAAAACTCCTACTATGCTGACCTCAGCCCCCACTATGCAGATGCCCCAATGCCCTGGCTCTCTGCTCTGATCTGGTACTGTAACCAACATCCCTTGATTGAGGTGGGTCTTTGTGAAAACCAACCCCCGACCCCTCCTCACCCTCTGCCATGGTGGGTTAGCAGTTTCTGCTTCCCACCTGGTTAGTAGTTTTGTTTTGTCATTTTGAGTGTTGTGTTTGGTACTGTCCATCCCCTGGTTGGCATACCTCAAATAAATCGAAAAGTAGGTGTAAATGAAAAATAGATATTAAAAACAAGTAAACATACTTAACAATTTAATCAAAAGAATTTTTATATTATACTTCATTTACAATTATACTTTGGTTCTTCAAAGTGTTACTGATGTTATCTTTAGAATTAAAGTTTTTTAAATTTAACTGCATTGGCTTTTCTTAAAGGACTCTCTTTCCACTTGGCGTAACTTTCTAAGCAAATTACACAAATTAATAAGAAAGTAAATTTCAATTTCCCATTGTAGTTTTGCTCTGATGTCCTCAGATTCTCCGCCAGCTGCTCTAGTGTGGGGCAGCAGTGAAACCCCCCACCATTTTCTGTCCATCAGGAAAATATGCTCAGACTGGATCACCCAATCATATCAAACTTATTGGATGATTCATTCCACCAAGGATCTCAACGCCCAGATTGCTTGTACCCAAGTGGTACCTCGCTGCTCCCTGGTGCTCCCCTAGAGCAAAATGCGCTATAGCCTAAGGGTCAAATATGGGAAACTCTTCCCATACCACAACCAAGCCATTATCAAAATGGCACAGGTGGTGATGACACCAACCAGATTCATTGATCTCCACCCCTATAAGGGGTATTTCAACCTCAGTTTCACCTGTGAAGCTGACGCTGCTACTGCAGCAACTGTGCCCCTGGTATTCCAGGGTAAACCCCTTCCCACAACTCAGACATGGATCCCAGAGGACACCACTTTAGTGGTCCAGTTTGCTGGCTTGCCCACCTACCTCCCCTGCAGTGCTCCACCAGGAGCTGATGGACGGTTTGGCAGCCTATGGCTCCAACCTCATCTTACAATTTGTGGTACCAAATGGGGTCACACGACTTGCTGGGTCTCAGGCATATGCCACAATAAGCCCTGAATTTAATAAAATTGCTGTGTTGATTCCCCCTTAGGCTGTAATTCCTTCAGCCCCTGACCATCCATTTTGGGCCCATGTCAAGGGCGGACAGATGATTTGTCTATAATGTTTTGATTTAAACTCAAAATTCATTGCCCCTCCTTAGCCACTTCTGATGGGTTAGATTTCTCATCCACCAACCTCCATTCTGCCACCCATCCCACACAAATTCCAGAATGGGGTACAATCCTACCTCCCCCTCCCCCAAAGCCTGATGCTGCAGCTGCACCTGCAACCACCAATCAGCCTCCTCCTCACCCCCAGTGCCACACATGATTCTTCCAATCAAGCGCAGGATTGAACCCCAGTTTGATCTCATACAACATCCAACGAATCAACCAAACCTCAACTTTACGCCAATTCCCCAATTTAATTCAACCAGAACCCATGGAAGTTATTGACTGAAATTGATGAATCAGGTAAGCTCATTTAAGAACCATCCCTGCAAATCAAGCGGTTTGTTAATGCAGAATGGGATGCCAAATACCCCCCCTCACCTATATACCCCACAGCCAAATGCTGAATCATCTTGCATTGACCATCAGCTTGCAGTCAAAGAAGCTGCAACACCAGATTGCCATCCCCTATGCAAAGCTATCACCAAATCAGTGGCGATGCTCACAGGAGGTATTCCCCTCCTGTGATCTCCTCAACCCTTACTTCAAAAAGTAAAACATGATGAATCAGTCACGCAAAAATGTAAACAAAGCTATCCAGAATGTGGCAATGGTAGCACGGAATCCAAAAGCTAAAATTACCTGAACCAATATTGCCGCATTTGTCAAACTCCTGGATGCCCACATTAAAGCTGAAATAGCTTTACCCAAATGATAGTGACATCTCCTAGCTATAAACTTTTTATAAAATACCAATAATTAGCAATATTGAACCACATGCCGCTGATGCCCCAACGCCCTTACTGTCTGCCTTGACACATACCCTAATCTGGGAGGAGGAAGCTGTTGCTGAAGATGAGCCCCCAATCCCCTCTCCCTTCTGCCATGGAGGGATGAGCGGTTTCCGTTACCCACCTGGTTGATTGAGTTTTCTTGAAGCATTTTACTCAATCCACTCATTTGGGCGTTTTGTCTGAACCAATTAGTTACATTAATTTTAGTTTTAAGTTTTAGTTTTGGTTTTGTCCACCCCCCGGTCAGCTTACCTCAAACAAATATAATGGCTTTTCTCAAAGGATTTAGACTATTAGGATAATTAGTAAAGAAACACAGATATTATTAAGTTTTTATAATTTATTTTTGATTCTATACCTTATATCTTGCACAACCCTATAATACTTTCAATCTAATATAAAAAATTTCACAAATGGTTATAACTGAGCCAGCCTTAATAAAATTAAAGTCCTCATGATTTAAGTTTTGGCTTTTTGGAGTTTATGGACTTAATACAAACTTTAAAAACTTAATACATTTGTCTGCCAAAATAGGCCAATGATCCTCACTACCTTCTTTCTTTAATAGCTTTTTATAATAATCTAGACTCCCTAAAAAGATGCTAAATAATGCTTAGAGCTAGAGAATTCATCACTTATATAGATGACCTGCCAGAGCAAATATATGCATATTCTCTCTTAAGGCAGTACTTTCTATGCTTCTTCAAAAAACATTTTAGAATCTCTGAAATATTCTGTAAACCTAGAAACTTCTTGTACTAAACAGTTAACTATCAATGGTGCATCTAGAAAGGCATTGGCAGGTATAAAACTTTCCAAGGATAAAGAGTCTATAAATTTCCTTTTTTAAAGTCACATGGAAAGACTATATCATCTTGTTGATAAATATGTGTACTGCAGCAGAGAGTTTTTAATAAGTACCTGTATATTGACTTCCACTTTGATATGTCTTAAGATAACATATGAAAAGAAGAAGTAGGTCATTATCAGATGATATCTGCTAGTGGCCTCCGTTGCTCCTTAATCTAGTTATATTGTCAAATAATATAGTAAACAACTCATCAAATGATAAATAATAAGTTTAGTCATCACATATAACTCTTTGGGAGACAGAGAACCTAGAACTATATCATCTTTCCCTTCTTCTACTTAATCTGTATTTATCTTTATATCTTTATCTTCACATGCCTAAATGACTTTCAAATTCTCAAATTTTAAGTAAACAAACTGGTAAACCTTACATCGATGAATCCCCCCCCCTTGGGTTGGGACCATCTAGTACTAAAAAAAAAAAAAAAAAAAAAACTGGTAAACCTTGGGAAAAATATACCACGCCAAGTTTTCATAGCCTGTGCTGGTTTCAAACCTATGTCAAACAAAGCCCAACCCAGGGTGGAGCAGGACTACTCTGCTATGCTACTAATCTTCCAAACACCCAAATTTTATTGAGAAAATTTTCTTTAGACATGTGAAAAAATATTTTTTTGCCTTTATAGTTTATAAATCACATCAAATATTTTGATTATGAAAGATGTTAAAAATTACATATAGCTTATAGGTAGATATAATATGTATTTAGAAATTAATAAATTATGTAATTTATACATTTATTTCACATATATGCATTTTTATTTTGATTGTAAATTTATCTGTGTTTATATATTATTTTTTAGTACTAGATGGTGTGTTTATATATTATAATTGCATTTTTATGATATGTTACTTTTCATATAATATATGATTTATCTTATATTCAGATGATTTATTATAATAAGAAAAAATTTATTTAGCAAAATAATATTTTTTTAAAAACATAAAAATGCACATATACTATAGAATCAAAATTTAAATAAGTATTTCACATTTAAGTATAAAAAAATCAAAAGGTGAATTATCAAAAATATCTTAAAATAATTTAAAATATTATTTTACCAAAATTATGTTGAAAAAAATAAATGTGTATAAATTATTTATAATGTCAAGAACTAATATTATACACTTTTAACATATGTTCACAATAATAGTTTTATTTTACTATTATAGAACATAAAATCATTATTTTCATAATAACTAATGATTAAGCCAATTGGTCTAATATATCTTTGGTTGTTTTGATAGACTCAATTATATCCTAAACTATTGATGGCCATCTACCAATATAAAATTTAGCTTAAATAAATTATAATCTGGTAATGAGTAATCCTTGAATGGTGTATTGTAACAAAGCATAGGCAATAAAAGTATTTCTATAAAAATAATACATTATATATAAGTGATTACCTATATCCACATCTCCTAAAATACTGGATAAATTCATCTAAAATTGTACATAGATAAACTTAAGGCAGCTTTTTCCATGTGGCAGAGTATTTGAATGATCATTGGTTAGTTGTATGAAACACTAGAGGTTTTTATAGCTTATGATGAGTTTAAGATAATGCAAACATTTGATCTATATTCCAGATCTTATAATATTGTATGATGAACAGTACATTTGCATTGGTGCATAATTAATGGATCTAGAAAATAAATAAATGACTTAATAGAGTTAATGTTATCCAAAAATTAAATTATATTTATTATTGAGCTAACAAGCTAATTACTTAATGAATTAGTTTATCAGATTAAATATCTACTAATTCTAACTAGAAACTTTTAAATCTGAAATAGCTTTTTTGATTCTATTTTCAAATCTCTTCTAATTAAATCTGATAAATGAATTCATCCTTTTTAGATTTGCCCTGGCTTTATCTGAAAATCTGATAAGTTTTCCAAAAAAATTAGTTTTATAAAGGATTTAGATTTATCTGATTAATTTTTTATAAGCTCATGGAGCATCAGATAAGGATTTTAGTATTTTCTCCTGGTTGCACTTTTTATATAATTTGGTCTTTAGAATCACAAAAAACTTAAAAGCTATAATAAATTTATTAAAATGGACTGATAGTAAGTAAGCCTTAGATAGCCATATCATAAAAAAGCAAAGATAAATGTAATATGTTATACAGAGACCAGCAGAATAACCTAACAATCTTTGAGAGAACTTCACTTCTCAAAAAATGTAGTGGGTGAAGTACTGACAAGTGTATTTACTTTTTCAAAAAGCTCCATTTCAGGTTAGATGAGCTTTTGATCAGGTGACATCTTTATTTTTGAAAAGTGCATATTTTAAAAAAAATGGATTTGTGGATTCTTTCTACAGCAACTAGTTATATGTAAATGCTGAATTACTTTCTTTCACCTAGATGTGTTATATTTATTTGCAAGAATTTAGTTTTAGTTATATTGAACTAATGTGCACCATGAAATCATATCAATGTACATGATCCAGAAAATGTTTACAAAATATGTATTGTCAATAAAGGTGACTTTCTTGGCCTACTCACTCTAAAGATCTGATGATGTGTTTTTTGGAGATACTTTAGATCAAAGATATATGCTGGAAGAATTCAAACACTTTCTGATATGAAGAAAGAAATCTGAAAAAAGATAGCAACAATCACAAATAACAGGATTATTAGTTTAATGAGCCTAAAGGCAAGTCTTTGAAAATGTGTATAAAGTTAGTGAAAATCATTTATTGGACAACTTTTTCATTATAGAGACTAGATTAAAGTAAAAAATACAATCAATGAAAAAGGAAGTATCTTGCAGCAAAAACTTCTCTTTTATGACCCCAATTAACCCCAAACCCAACGGCGCATCAAGTCATCTACTTGTGTGCCAGCTCTCATCAATTTTGCTGAGCATCAACTTGCTCAATATGTTGAGGCGATGGACACCGCTGGCCTCATTAACAAAGAAAACCCCCAACTATACCTCCTTATGCCCCATGTCACTGATGCTCCCACCCCAATGCTGTCTGCTATGGTCCACCAGCTAAAGCGGGCGCCATACAAAAATTTCCCCAAAGCCTCCTCGCCATCTGATATGGCTTCCTAGGCTGATAACCTAGGGCTATATTATGATTTTTTTAATCTATGATAATCCCTTTGTTTGGCCCATTTGCAAATAAAGATGCGTGTCAGCTCATCCTTTTGGGTTAGGAACCACTAGTAATAAAAAAGAAAAAGGAAGTATCTTATAAATTTACTGTTATGGTTAATCCTTTAGTTACAGTGTATATATTAACTAAATATGCATTTTAATTTTGTTAGGGTTTTATCAGTCCCTGTATAAATAATATCATTTTATTTGGACCTTTATGGGAATTGGGTATATATTTATTTAACAATAAAATCAATATAAATTATGTAACCTTAGACAGTATTGGGTAAGAATTTAAGAAGTTTTTTAGGCAACAAAAACTTGTATATATGAAAGATAAAAACTTAAATAATACTATTGTTACTTTAGATTATAATTAAAACTTAAGTTAAGGATTTTGAAAAAAGTAAACAAGGTAGTTTAACATTAGGACAAATACCAGCTGAGTTTTTTAGACTGTGTTGGTTTCAAACCTGTTTAAATCAAAACTCAACTAAAAGTGGAGCAGGTTTCACCCTGCTAATCTATCCACTCCTCTGTTAAGAATATTAAAGCCATGGTATCTAAATATAATTATATGAATCTCCATGCTTTTCATAAGTGAAAGGTAGGAAAGGAATATGGGCATGAGAGCCTTAACTAAAACTTTTATTTTCAATTTAAAGCTAAAGTTAGCTTTAGATATGGTTAGAAAAGAGAATCTGGACATTCAAGCAAAAGTGTAAGCATTATAAATTAGCTAAAATTTACTTATAGTTACTTCTAAAAAGGGTATTAGGGGGCTATATAGAAAACAGAGTTGATGTCAAAAAACTAAAAAACGAGAAGAACTATAGTAATTATAAGTGTCAGGATAGGAAAGTGGTATGATCATGATGATAATGATTATGTAATTATAACTTTCAAGTAGATAATCAATGTTAAAGTAAAAATTATGTGTTAGAACCTTAATTTGAAAAATATTGAAACTTTAAAACTACCTATAGCTACTATATGTAAGGAATAGAAATAGAGTTTTTTTCACTTTTAGAGCCATGTCTCACAGAGATTTAGATATAACAAATACATATGTATGATCATAAGTGATAGGCTAGCAAATGGGGCATAAAGATAAAAGACTTGGAAATAGATTATATAAAAGTTTAGATTGTAACTAAAGTTAGGTTAAGGGATATGTATGAGAATTGTAATATAAAAAGCATAAGAATCAAATAATTTATTCTTCAAAAAAGTTACAAAATATTATAAAGATAGCAAAATGACTACTGATGTAGTACTAAGAAGATGTACCTTTATTTTAACCATAAATGCAAAGGTAGGAAGTCTCATGGGAGCAGCTAATAAAGAGAAGACTGGCCAACCAATCTTATGTGAGTCAAGGCTCAGTGGATAGCATCAAATGCTAAAAGCTTGGATGTTAAATGATACTAAAAAATTAAATCTATAATTTGTAAAGAAGGTAATAGTTTAAAGAAAAATATCTAAGCCTCCATAATAATCCAGATGACTGTAATGGTGGAAGATTCTGATCTTGAAAAGGCAACCTAAAGGGCAGGAGAAGAAGAGAGTACAACAATACCTTAGGGATCAGCTGTTACATGCCTTTGGTTGAATCAATTTTAGTGCATAAATATAATCTAAACATTTGACATGGAAAATTGGGTCAAAGGGATGAACAACATTGTTAACATCCAAATGTGTTAATAGGTTAGAAGTCAAACGGTACCATCTATATATTGTTATAGCATAGATGTTAAAGCTTCATTTTGTTTTCCAGTTGTTTCTCATATTGGGAAGCATGGCCAAACTGTGGCAGAGTCTGCAAACAACAGTATAGCATCTGTAAGGATTTTAATTGCCAAGAGAAAATGGGCTTTAAGTTTATGTTCTTGAACACCAACAACCTCAGTTTGTAAGGAATGTGTCTATAACTTAAATTGAATTCAAGGAGGTTTTGTAAATTATAAGTCAGGTAAACTGGGAATTATCAAAACAAATGCTTAAAATATACCAATAAAGGTGTCAATGACAGGGTGTCCCTAATATATATAATATATCATTAATATAAATGGTGAATAGACTAACAAGAAAACGACATAGTTGAGCTCCTATAGAGAGTTTGTGGGCCACTAGATTTTTGGAATCTAATACCTTTGGAACCTTAACGGTAAACAGTCTAGACTCCACCATTGGCAGAAACAATTTAGCGTACAATTTTAGAAGTATATAACGGATTTGATATGTGATACCTCCAAGAGGAGGCCCATTTACAGGCAACCCAAGGGTTTATCATTATAAATTTTTTAATAGATCTAAACTGTAGATGACCAGCAAAGATGTTGATCTGAAAAGAGTGATTATATGAGAGAATGAGGGTATAGAAAATGGTCGTTTTGTTGCAGTAAAAGCCCAATTTAGTCAAAAAGATCAGAATAACGTTGCTATCAGTAGCATAGCTTGAGTATACTTAAGCTCAAGTTTTGGCTAGAAGACAAAAATTTCCATATGTGAAATATTATAATTAATATGACATTAAATCCATAAATAGCAATAATTTTAAAACTTCACTTCATTGAAAGAATAAACTGTGAATTTCAGGGCACAAATGTAATGCTGGCAACTCCAGCATGCGACCCCCTGGTACCAAGAAGGCATACATGGCCCTTACTAAACGTTGGTCAAGGATATGTTTAAAGTTATAAATAGCATTTGACTAAATTCCTTCGATTTTTTAATCTCTTCCCTGTTTTTACACTCTGTACCCACAAACATGTCATTAGACATTACATTAACCTCCAGCTTTCAGGGTACCGCCCCTCTTTCAGGAACGTCAGCCAAAGAGAAGTTTTTTTTGGGCAGGAGGTAATTTCATGGAAGCAACTGTGAGGGTTTTCCTGGGATCAGAGGCATTAGGAAAGCGCTTATGAAAGAATCAAATCAAGCCTTGAACATGGAAGCAATAGTGAGATGGAATCTATCTGTTTTACATAGTATCAAATCCCTTCAATGAAATCAGGTAATCCATCCTTTTTTTCACCTGGTGGGAGGCCTCAATCGCTTCACCTCCCATTCAGGTACCCCATCAACAAGATAGGGTCTGGGGTCTCAGGTGGAAGCCCCTCAAATAGGGTTAACTTACTTTCATGAAAAGTGGAGAAGACTTTGAACTTAGTTGGAGATCTAACTGGTAGGAGGCATGGCCCACCTTTCTTTGATTGGCAGGGTCAATCCCTCTTAGTTTCCAGTTTATTACCTGGATGCTTTATAGTGATTTTCCTATCATTAGCATTATTAGATCTCCCTCCTTATACTCAGTTCCAACCCTCTTTTCTAATAAGCGTCCTACTTGTAAGTCTTTTATGATGGCATCAAATTGGTGTTTAACCCTAGCGTATTTTTAATGATCTTAACAAAGTATACCACAGCTTTCGCCTAGGGCCCACAGCTGAGGTCTGTATTAAAGAAGGATTCAAACCACTAGTTGCAACAAAGGAAGAGCAGCTAATAGAGGAATTTTGGACATTACTATAATTGAAATGTTCAATGAAAGGAGTGAGATCCAATCTAAAAGATCTGCACATTGTAACTCCTCAAATAGCCAAAACATTAATTCACTCGTTCTGTATACCCATCAGTGTGGGTGGAAAGCAGTAGAACTTCAAGAGAAAATATGAGGAGTTAATTAAAGCTCCATCAATAAATAAGGGTGTGAACTGGGGTCCACATTCAATAATGATCTACTTTGGTATGCCATATGCGGAGAAATTATTTATAGTAATAATCTTAGCTATTTGTGCACCATTACTGTGGTACTTCATGAGATGAAGTGGGCAAACTTGATGGAACAGTCCACTACTACTATAATGGCATTATACGCATCAGTGAGAGTCACTCCATAATATAGTTTTTAAAGAGGATTTTAAAATTCATCTAATTTCTGGGCTAGTACCAACAACTCAACAAGGCTGATGATTTGGTTCATTTTGTTGCAAAGAAAGTACTCCTTAGTAACCTGTGAGTAGTGTGACAGTAACTCACTTATTTTCAATGAATTAAGGAAGGATCCAAAGCCTACAACAAGAAATTATCCATTGAAATTACTAAGAAATCCCACTATGAACAATGTCAACGCTTTCTTGTCACATAAATATAAAATGAGATACCTCCATAAGGAGATAAACGGCGAATCCAGAAAAATGTATTATCTGATAAGGAAATATTATACTAGTTATAATAAAAAAAGAGAGATGATCAACAGAGATATAGGACAGATAAACACAGCTATAAGGAATTTTTGTAATGGGCTATGATTAAATTGTTGAGGATTTGAGTCATTTCAAGCCAGTAACAAGAGAATACCATCTTTGGTAGTCCCAGACCTTAATATGTATAAGGCAAGACTTAGAAATAAGTATTATTACCTTTTTTGCTAAAAATGTATTTCAAAGATGAATAAACCCCTGTTAAAAACAAGATGTAATGACCCATCCTCATTTAAACTATGTTTAATAATTTTCAGCACCATTGATGTGGTGCTTAAACCTCATCACGAATCCCTTTATTACCAACCTGGTCCTGATTGCCCTTAATCCAGAGTTGATCCAGAGTATGTCTAAGATCAGGGAGAGGTCAACTTGACACCTTTGGCCTTCCTTACTCCATCCTTATATCCACAAGTTACACCAGAAATATTGTCAAAGACGTGACATTACCCTAAAATTTTTGAGGCACCACCCCTCCTCCAGGGGCATTGGCAATTGACAAGTTTTTTATGGGCTGTGTTAAAATCATGGTTGTAATAGCAGTGATGGACTTGAGGCTAATAGCATCAGAAAAGCGCTTATGGAAAGAGGCTTATAGTTCTGAGAACGAGCGCAATCACAAGCTGGAACCCAGCTATTTTTTTAGCAATAAAACTCTTCCAAAATACCATGTATCTACCTTTCTTTTCATATGACAAGAAGTCACAATCCCCTCCATCACCCAATTCAGCACCCCATTCACTAGCTATGACTCTGGTTCATTAGGAGGAGAACAATAAATCTTTGTTAACTTGCTTTCATGGAACGTGGCAAAGTGTCTGAACTTATATAGAAAATCAAATTGGTAAGAGACAATGTAAGGAGATTGTCTATAACTCTCCTGTTTCCAGCGTAATGGTGCACGGTGCACAGAGCCAATGCAAGGAAACTAGCCGTTAGTATCAAAGCTACTATAGCCAAGCAGAGGGTGCTGGAGAAATAATAACTAAAGCAAAGGAGTGCAATAAATAACTAACCAAAACTGAATCAGTGTACAAGGAGAGAAGGGGTAAACGTCCCATATTGGAGGGTACCTGGGCGAACTAATGGTGCACTAAGGGATAATCTCATCATAGAAAATGGAATGATTAATGTATCATGAGACCACCTCGAAGGGGTCCACAAACAGGATTGTTCAAAATATCATTCAATAAAATGGTAAAAGGGGAAAGTTTATTGGGAAAAGTCAACCAACAAGGAGTGTTGGTCACAAAAACATATTTAAACTGAGTCAGGGTAACTATGGGCCTGTGGAAATGGGCCCAAGCCTTGACACTCCAATAGGCAGACGCTTCCATCCAATTTTGTAGAATACACTGAAACTGCCTTCACTCAAGTGATTTATTGAAGCTGTATTCTACCTGAACTCATATTTTTGTAACTCAAACATGTTTCGAAGCCCCAATCTCCAATTAACTGTATTGAACCATCTTCATTTGTTACATATATCATCCATTTTAACGCCTGGGCTGACACAAGGGGCTGGGCGTTTTGCACCTCATTAGTACCAACCTGGGCATATTTGGCTTGTACACGGCGTTGGTCTAATGTGTGCTTAAGGTCAGAAAGAGCCTTAAGTTTTACCTTCTGGGCCTCCTGTCACCCAGCCTTATCCTTGGGGTTAGTTCCCACTATTAAGTCGTTCAACCATGACATTACCCTCTCCTCCTTCTTGGGGTCCACCCCCTCCAGGGGCGTTTGCTAAGTAGAAGTTCTTATTTGTGGGTGACAACTTCATAGCAATGACAGATAGCTTGGACTTTGAACATTCAGCCTCAGGAAAACGATTATGGAACGATTAAATCAGGTCTTGGGCATGCACACAGTCACGTGCTGGCACCCAATTGTTCTTGCCTGTGTCAAATCCCCTCCAGGATACCAGGTACTCAAGTCATCTTTTAACATGGCGGGAGGCTACTATTTCCTCCACTTCCTACTCTGGCGCCCCATCCACAAAATAAGCCTCCGGAGTCTCAGGTGTGGGGCCCACAAACAACGTCAACTTGCTCTCATGAAAGATGCAGAAGATTTAAAACGCAGAGGGAAGATCCAACTGGTATGAGGCACAACCCACCTTTCTAACAATGCGGTAAGAACCAATCCTCTTTGGACTCAGCTTTTTGCATGGCTGCTTGATAGGGATGTTACAAGCATCAAGCATCACGAGATCCCCTTCATTGTATGCTGGACCCACTCAGCGCTTATCATCAGCGTTCTCCTTATAAACTAGCATAGCCGCAGCCAAACTTGTGGAAATCCCCTGGTGGACCTTCTTGATGATCTTAGCAAAGTCCACTACTGCTTCGACTTTGGAACAACAGCTAGGCTCCATTTTAAAGGTGGGGTTAAAGCCATGGATGGCAAAAAAGGGTGAACAACCAATAGAAGAGTGCAGAGTGTTGTTGTAGCTAAACTGGGCCATGGGAAGGTGATAAACCCAATGTGAATGATCTGCGGTGGTGTAACACTTCAGAAATTGTTTCAATCACTGTTTCACTCGTTCAGTCTGCCCATTTGATTAGGGGTGATAGGCAGTTGAATGGCAGGGGCGAATCTGAAGAGTCTTACACAGCTCTTCCCAAAAGATGGAGGTGAACTGGAGTCCATCAGTCACTAATAATTTCTTGAGAAGCCCCATGAAGTGCAAACACATGTGTGACGAAGAGCCTGGCCATCTCAGCAGCGGTTATTGTAGTTCTGCAAGGAATAAAGTGGGGTAATTTTTAAAGCGGTCCACCACTACCATGATGGCATCATAACCATCAGAAACAGGTAAGTTCACAATGAAATCCACTGATAGGGAAGTCCAAGGACCATCATCCTTTTGAACTGGTACCAACAAGCCTGCTAACGGTTAACAATTGGGTTAAAATTGATTGCAAATCAGGCACTTTTTACAATACTACCCTACCTGAGCAGGCAAGCCCTTTCAATTGTACGTGAATCATATTAACTATAAGATCTTTGCTTTCCCAGGATGACCAATGGTGATTCCTTTATGATGGTCTAGATGATTTCCAGGCGCAGTGGTCTAGCAGAAACCCTTAGGCGCCCCTGAAACCACACTATCTCATCCTTTACATGATAACCCCTGGATAAATCCTCCTGATTCAGAGCGCTCTTAATGATAACCATAGTATATTTAGCTAATAGCAACTGAGAAAGAGCTATTTTCTAAACATACTATATTCTTCTTCATTTTTCAAAGGTGCAAGCGCTGGCGAGTTGACTATGGAATTGTGAAGTTAGGACACAATTTTGATTTAGTGGAATCCTCAACTGTGTTTTATGAAATTCTACCTCCTTGGGATCAGGAGCTAAAGCAGGGTTGCAGCTCAAAGAAACCGACAAACCATTATCCTTGCCCTTGGTAAACTCATAAGAGAATGCGAATTGGGCAAGGGTCTCATGCCAATGGGTCTGCCGTGGGGTTAAGACATGAGGAGTGCGGTAGTACAGCAAGCCATGGTGCTCTGTATATACCCAGAAAGGTTGGGAGGAGCTATGCAAGTGGTGACGCCAATAAGTCAGCGCCTCCACCACTACTAGTAATTCCTTGTCATAAACGGCGTAATTCAACGCTGGCAAAGACATTTTCATAGAAAAATATCCTCACTGGATGCTCTATCCCATCTTCGCCTACTTGTAATAAAGCAGCCTCTATGGCGAAGTTGGAGGCATCAGTAGACACAATGAACTCATTTGAAGGGTCGACTTGGCAAAGGACAGACATGGACAACAGGGTGCACTTCACTGCTTGGAAAACATCCTCCAAAATGGGGGACCACTGAAGCATCTTGGCAGCGCAAGCCTTATATAAGGGTGCTGCCACCTCGGAGAGATTGGGTGTGAACTTCTTGAGGAACGTACACATCCCCAAAAAGCTCCTCAATTCCTTGACTGAGGTGGGTGTGGGCCACTCATGAATAGCCTTCTACTTTTATGGAGTTATCATGTGTCCTTGGTCAAACACGACGTTTCCCAGAAAAGTGACCTGGGACTTGAAAAATTTACACTTGCTAATATTCAACGTAAGGCTGGCTGCCTTTAACCTCTCCACCACTTGCCAAAGGTGTACTGCATGGGACTCATGATTGGGGGAAAACACCAGGATATCATCCATGTAGGCAACCGTGCATACCCCTAACAAGTCCCTCAACACTGCATCAATGCGGCGTTGAAAGATAGTAGGGCATTATTAAGCCCAAAGGGGATGACCCAAAACTGGAAGATACCTTTTGGGTACAGAATGCAATTAACCCCTATTGACCTTTTTTAATCCAAATTTGATTGAACGCATTGAGGCAATCCAGCTTGAAGAAGACCTTATCCTTCTCCACATAGCATGCAATCTGAGAATCTAAAGGGATAGGATGTAGATCCAGTACAGTAACATTGTTGAGGTTCCCATAATGTTACACAAGGACATAAAGTTTTATCATCCTTCTCCACAAAAAGAAGCGGGGAGCAGACAGGGAGGTACGCTGAAAGATTGCACCTGTTAGATTTTGATGGTTGATTAAAAAATAAACCCTTCGAGAAACCATCAATGCTATTAGATTAATCCCATTGATGGATCCTTTGATTTTTCCCAATTTATCTGCATAACCGAATTCATTTCAAATCCACCTCAATTGCACTTAAATCGTCACAATTATTGTAGCTAATAATAGCTATGCTATAATCATGTTATGTCTGATTATGGGTCCACTTGGGTGCAAAGTGGTCTCACGGCATTAACTAAATTGCACCTCCTAAATTAGTGCACTAATCTTAATGCACTAAGGCTGAATTTTGGGTTCAATTAATGAAATCAATTTATTAAGTACTTAAACATAGATGTCCCAATTAAGGGCATACTTAGTGCTATTGAGAGGCCTACCAATGTCCCAATTAGGGGTGCGTCATCTTTTATGTTCATATATTTTATTATCCCCATTTATTGTTACACATCAAGTTATGACATAGCTCAAATTGGGAAGATTTTGATGTTGAGTTTGCAACCCAAAAGCGTCCCGATTATGAGAGCAAAATTGCCTTCAATTGGGCTGAAACTATTTTTATTTTTAGTCAATTCATGGACCAAATTGACTTGGGATATTTCATAATTATTGCCATGGCCAGCAGAGGATTGGCATAATATGATTGAACTCATCTAATAGATGAGTTCAGCAAGGAGATGCCCAAGGTGTATATAATACTGACGCCTCACTGATTAATAAAGAAATCCTCATTTACCATTTATATATTGATCATTAATAAATACTGTCGCTTAGTTTATTAAATATTGTTATCCATCCATCGTCCATCTGATTTTTTTATCCATTGATTTTACATCTATATTAGATAGTTGTGTGCATTTACACTTCATGAAGAGAAGTACATAGTTACCTGCCAAAGAAGTAGTCCCAATTATAGAGGAATAATTTCCTAATTTTGTACAAAGACAGAAGGTCTTGTAATTGTTGTTGCCAGTAGACTTAAGAATGGTGAGAGTACAGGAGTTACTTGGATATTATCAAGGATTATTGGAGAATCTACTTCCCAATTATGAGCAGGAGTTTTAAATTGAAAAGCGAGTTTTTATTCTCAAATTCATTGTTAAGTCATTTTAGCTTGCACCATCGGCTGAAAAATTAACAGAACCTTTGGCTAACTTTTCCTTCACCCACACATCTAAAGCCTCTTCCTCCCAGACAGTCAATGAGTAAATGAAGGAAGGTATACGCACCAGGTTTACATTGAGCCTAAACTCACAATCAAACCTAGAATGATCTAATAGTGCGTTAGCTGAAGCTGCGTCAAAAGAAGATTCCAAACCCTCCAAACAGGAAGGTAAGGGAGCCTTCACTAGAGGCTTCAACAACGAGGCAAGAGAAAAAGTGTGAATATTTGGCCAATGGGGCAGTTTGCCCTGAAAGTGGGAATCAGCCAAAGGAACAATCAACTGGTGACCATTTATCAAAGATAAGAATATGGTGTTTTCTTTCAAATTAGTCCTGACGTCAAACTTTCTCCATCAAACTTCACCCAAAATAATGGGGTACAATAGGTTCTTGATAGCTTGAAAGTAGTCGGATAAAAGATAGGAGCCCACCTGGTAATCCATTAACCTCATGATTTTCAGCGTGGTGATACCTTGAGAAGCCCATCTCTAACTATACCACCTGGAGAATAACTCAACTCAAGATAGTCAGCAAGGTCTTGGTCCATAAAATTTTCAGTGGCGCCGGTATCCACTAAAATAGTTGTGCTGATATTCCCCAAAGGGATGTAAGGGTAGCGGTCAATAAAAAGTATCCAGAATGGGATTTATTCAAAGCAGAAAATGCCACCACCTCACCTAAAAATTCTTCCTTTGGCTTGAGCAAGTCATAAGGGTATGTTTTGGAATCATAGAAGGGGAAGGATAGTTGGCCACTCTTACTACTGAGACCACATATCCCACCCCATTTTCTGCAGGTGCATATACTTTATCACATTTAGAACTTAGCTCTTTTTCCACCTCCTGAGTGCCCCGGATCATGGTAGGGTTCAGATGAGGGTTCAAGGGTAATCTGATATACAGGAATAGGGTCCTCATCCAAGCTATAAGAGCTAATAAACGGTACAGAGGTATAGATAAGGTTTTATTATAAAACACATTTTTAGATGTGAATGAACCTATCCCCTGAACAGTAATGGAATGCTCAACGAAATCCAAGGCCAACACCCCCAGGCTAATCTGCATCAATTCCACCTGCATCAACATAATGCGCTGAAAATTAAACCCCATTTAATTAAATTGAATTTGTGAATTTCAGTGGAAAGTTGGGGAATCATGACTTTTGGACCCAGAAGCGTCCATATCTACCAGGTATGAGCACAAAGGGTGGGTAATATCCCATTGGAGGCAGCCAAAGTAATATCAAGATGCTCCAACCCTCAGAAAAAGAGGAAACAGTGGTGCAGCTGACAACAGCTGAAGCCCAAAGCTGGCGCCCACCGTTTGCACTTTTGAAAGTCCCACATGGAAAAAGTTTGTTCACATAGGTTTAAGAGGTTGGTCGACTAATGTAAGGAAAGTGTCTATAACTCTCCTGTTTCCAGCGTGGTGGTGCACAGTGCACAGAGCCAACGAAAGGTAACTAGCTGTTAGTATCAAAGCTACTAGAGCCCAGCAGAGGGTGCTAGAGCAATAATAACTAAAGAAAAGGATTGCAATAAATAACCAACCAAAACTGAAGCAGTGCACAAGGAGAGAAGGGGTAAACCTCCCATATTGGAGGGTACCTGGGCGAACTAATGGTGCACTAGGGGATAATCTCATCATAGAAAATGGAATGATTAATGTATCATGAGAGCTCCTTGAAGGGGTCCACGAACAGGATCGTTCAAAATATCATTTAATAAAATGGTAAAAGGGGAAAGTTTATTGGGAAAAGTCAACCAACAAGGAGTGTTGGTCACAAACACATATTTAAACTGAGTCAGGGTAATTATGGGTCTGCGGAAATGGGCCCAAGCCTTGACACTCCAATAGGCAGATGCTTCCATCCAGTTTTGTAGAATACACTGAAACTGCCTTCACTCAAGTGATTTATTGAGGCTGTATTCTACCTGAACTCATATTTTTGTAACTCAAACATGTTTCGAAGCCCCATTCTCCAATTAACTGAATTGAACCATCTTCATTTGTTACATAGATTGTCCGTTTTAACGCCTGGGCTGACACAAGAGACTGGGCGTTTTGAAACTCATTAGTACTAACCTGGGCATATTTAGCTTGTACCCAGCGTTGGTCTAATGTGTGCTTAAGGTCAGGAAGAGCCTGAAGTTTCACCTTTTGGGCCTTCTGTCACCCAGCCTTATCCTTGGGGTTGGTTCCCACTATCAAGTCGTTCAACCATGACAGACAAGGCTACCTTTCTAATAATGCGTTATGATCTTAAACTTTGGTCTCAGATTCTTGCATGGCTGCTTTCTTTATAATGTTTCTGACGTCAAGCATCACAAAAACTTCTTCCTTATACCCAAGCCCTTCCCAAATCCTCCCATCCAAGCTCTCCTTTTAGGTCCTCATTGCCGCGTCCAAATTGATATTTAACTATTGATTTACTTTCTTAAAGAACATAGAACTGTCCACCACATCTTACGCCTTGGACCCACAAATGAGTCCATGTTAGATGAGGGGCTATAATCATAGGTGGAAAAGAATGGAGAACACCCAATGGAAGAATTCTGGGCACTATTAAAACTAAATTGAGCCAAGGGAAGGTGTGCAAACATGTCTTCAGATTTCCAGTAATAAGACTCTACTGCCACTCACAATGATTTATCACCAAGAGAAACAGCCATAATACTGCTGATTCAGCCATCCACAAAGGTTGTTATAATGTGAGTAGGGAAAGTACTATCGCCTGCCAGGCAATCCCAAAATTAGTCCACATAGTGAAAAATAGTGTTAAAATTTCTTGATTAATTTAAAATTGGGAAAATCAGAGAATTTTATTTAAATAAAAATAAGGGAAGTAAATAGAGAAAATGGAGCGACAATGGTACCTGTTGGGGACTGCTGCCTAATAAGCTCTTTATTTGGGAAATAGGAAAAGGCATGAATGCCTGGGGAATATCTAAGCAATTAAGCAATGACGGATTAATGCACTACTTGGCTGCAGATGTCAATTCAGATTTAACCTATCAGAAGGATCATTATCAAAATTTTTACCAAAAATCTTGCGGCGTGATTTTTCCTTGAAAGTTAGCAATGATTTTCATGATGGCTGACAGGGCGCGCCCAAGGCAAGGGCAAGTGTAAGGGTCTTAACTCCAGCTTATTAGGATGGATAGGTCATGGACCCGTTAGAACCAAGAAAAATCAATCTCTAGGGCCCTGCCTCTCAAACAATTTATGACCTAGGCATACCTTGGATAAAAGAGGGATGGCTGCTCCCTTCCCTGTTTTCCACATACCTCTCCCAAAATTACCCCTAACCCAAACCCACCCTTAGTGTCAAAATCTGTGAGTTTTTATTAAAAAATTTAGCAACTTTGTGAATACTTTAGGATAACCAATAAACCCCTCACTATTGTCCCATTCCATGCCCACAACTAAATGTTTAACCAGAAGTCAATCTGAAAGGGAAAAAACTTACCTAAAAATTATAATTGGAGAAAAAAGTTAAAATGAAAGGATCAAAAATGAGGATTAAATCTGACACCCTATTCTAAAAATCAAAAGGCAAATTTAGACATTCACCAGTTGGAAAATCATCCCAAATTAGCTTGGATACCTCATTTGGTACTATTGAGGTGAACTCAAGGATTAAATTTATTAATTAATCAATTCAAATTGTAAATTGTTTCTTCTACCATTGTTCAGCTTAGAAATTCTCCCCCTCCCACCATAAGACCTTGCACCCTGGTGATTGTAAGATGTTAGATTATTCTTTTACCTAGATTTTGCCCTTAGTTCAATAAAACTTATTTATAAAAATATCCACTTCAGGTGTTTTTAATAAGTTTAATTGGCACTTGGGCAACAACTCCCTAAGTTAGAGCCTCTCAAACACCCCATCCAACGCTACTCACCATAATCTATTAAAAACCAGCGGTGCCTTGTGGACCTTGCCTGCCCTTGTGGGTCTTGGCATACCCATAAAGGAAGCCAGGTCTTTCCCTTGCACGCTGGGGTCCAAACACTATAAGAAATTAAAAAACTTTTTTGCGCAGTTGTTCATTCAAAATCTTTTGCTTTTGAATGATCTCTGCACAAACCTAAGTTTATTTTCATTTTTTAGGTGCTACTTAGCTGCTGTTTATGAAATACTCTTTATACAATTATAACACAGGTCCTATTAGCTGGGCGCAACAACCCGCTATCATTTTGTATCCCTCACTTCACTGAAAGCAGCCAGAGTTTGAGGCTCCATCTAGTTTTCTCGTCAGTCCACAGACAGGTGTTGAAATTTAACACCAGGGGAAAACCAAGCTTAAGATGGTAAATGTCTATAAGGAGGGGTTAACCCCACGCTCTTGACTATTGAACCAATTGCCCTTTGAAAACGCAAAAAAGTGTCACAGAGTAAAAGATTATGGAATCACACACTCAAAACATAAAACTAATATACCTCTCTGAGGTTGACGTTACCTCCTCCTAGGGGCTGAAAACGCCATTGTTGTTCATTTGGACCAGAATCGGTATAAGGAATCTCCCTCAAACCACGATATTCCAAATGATCCTCTGGGGAAGATTGTGATGCACACAAACCCTGCGGCCACATCTATTGATTCCTATCACATCTCCATTGTTCATCAGGTAGAGGAGAAGCGTCGCGCAGACCCTGTTTATGAAGATCTTCAATTGTGCAACCCTTATCAAACCTTGATAAATTTGACTCTGCACCTTTGTATTACGCAAGTGCAACAGCTATTCTCACACATTTTGTCAACAGTGGTATCAAGGCTACCAAACACAGGTTTAAGACATCTGATTCTACCCTTTTCTCCCTCAATGAGTTGGATAAAGTTGATTGTGCTTACTTTTTGTTCCCACCTCTATGAGGGTAAGACAACGTATGGGAACAGTAACTGCCTTGGCTGATACTGGTGCCAAAAGGAATAACATTGACCTTAAGATAGTGCAAGATTTGGATATTCCAGTCACCTCAGGTTTTTCAGTCCTGAGGGGCATCTAGGGTCCCTATGCTCACAATCCCTCTTTGTAAACCCCTGCGTTTTGTGGCCCATACCTATAGGTTTATAGCACACTTAGGCAATCTCTGAGTTGCTAAACCCAGTAAATTTGGGGTAGTCTTGTGGCGCCACCAGTCAGTAAGTATTGACTTGGAGCAGAACATGTTACGCTTTACTTCCAAATGCTCACTCAGGCAAAATCCTCCTACTTCCTACCTTGGAAACATGTAATGCTGTGGCGGCTACTGTGGAATACTCTACTACTAATATTGTTCCTGAGTTGCCTACTTTGTCTTATCCATGTTCCCTTTTAGTCAGTTTTAGGCTAAACAGGGCCAATAATCTACCAAATCAAATAAAATTTGATCTGAGGTTCCCATTAACGTCAGATCTCATTAAGATAAACTTTCCCTTGCATCCATACACAGCTGAAGAGGACCAAGCGCTAAAGGTGTCGATTGTTGACATGGTAAAGAAGGGTTTGATGGTTAAGAAAACCTCCCATGTGTCCTCTCATGTTGTGTTTGCCTAAAAGCCTGATGTTACTCTAGTACTGTGTGAGGATATAGGACACTTGAACAATGTGACAGTCCCTGATCCTTATCCCTTACCTTTAAGGCAGCAATTTCTCTGTTGTCATGGCAGGGTGTAGGCTCACTGGTGCTTTTTAGCCCCTGATTTAAACAATAATATTATAGGAGAAGTAATATAATCAACTGCTGAAATAAATATTAAGGGGGTTTTATACTACTAAATTAAAACAATAACACTTTTAATCTATATTATAAGTTTAGATTTTTAGTTTATTTAATATTAACAACGGAAGTCAAGAAGCAAGCCCCATTAACATCTCGCTGCTTAGTATTTAAAGCAGTTTGGGGCTTTTAGTGAGGGGGCCAGGAAATTCTTTGTAAGCAGGGAGCTGCTTAATTTGGTAATACTAACTTGATCTATTGAATCTCTTGTAATTCTCATCACTTCAATGCAAGGGCAGATGGTGGTTTGATAGTGGCAAGACAAACCTGTGGGGCAAAGTTTTATTACATATTTTAACCATTTAAATGGCAGGACCTCAGAATGACTTGAATGATTCTGCCACAAGGTTGGCTCACCCAACTACCAACGATCAAGCATTTTGGCTGGGATAGAGAGTAGAAGAATTGTCCCAATTAAAGGAATCCCACCAAGAATCAGCCAGGGTATTTTGTGTGATATCTGCCGTAATTATCCTTGAAACACTCTTCTCACAAAATTGGACCTTCAAATGTCCAACGTTACCCCTTAAAGAGTTTGTGGGGAATAAAGCGCAAGAATTGGCCTTGGACTCAGTTGATAGTAACTTCTTAGTAAGGAATTTAATGTAGTACTCATCTCCTTGCTTATAAGTGACTACATAAGGCCTTTCCAAATAGCACTGAGCTTCTCACTTTTGGAAGTGATACAATTGTGGCAATATAACATTAAGTCTGACACTTGAAAAGAATAAAGTGGTTCCTATGCTCATTTTCGGCTACACCTTCTTTGGTGACTGTTTTAGCTAGGTTAGTCATGGAATCAGACTGAAACTGGATGATGTGTTATGCTAATCTTTTTAGGGCTTTTTCATTATCATCAGTCCTACGATAGAAGACGTCTTTGTCTAGCAGGGCTGGTACTCCTGGTTCCTGGCCATATAACTTTTGAAAAGGAGACGTTTTCATGATTTGAAGGTAGCCAATACAGTAGGCCATGAGAGCACTAGGTAAAAATTGATACCAGTATAGTGGATCTAAGCTTGCCATCTTTCTAAAAATAAAAAAACTAGGGTTCAATTTGCTCTTTTCACAGTACTATTTTTGGAAGGGTTGTATGGGGGCTGAGAAGAGTTGCTGCGTCCCCATGGAAGTAGTTAAAAGCTATACCACACGTGAGGTATAATTCTTCCCATTGTCACAAATTAGGACCTGGGGATAACCATGCTAAGTGGATATATGTTGATGAGGAAGGTGGAAGTGGCTTTGGAGATCTGGGTATGAAGAGCAACCGCTTCAACGCACTTAGTAGGGTGATTAATGCCTACCAGGATATAGAGATTTACGCTAGTAGTCTGTGGTAGCGGACCTACCACATCTAAACTTATTGTATAAAACGGTTGTTGAGGTGTGGTATGTTGATATTGATACATGGGTTTGTATCTTTTGCTTTTTACAAATTAGGCAGGCGTCCAGCACTTCTATGATAGACTCCGTGATTCAATCCAAGTAGCACCTATCCTTCACTCAGACATAAGTTTTGTGCACTTCACTGTGCCCCAGTATAAATAGACCTCCATGATCAGGGGACTCGCTGGAAGGTCAGAGATAGAGAAAAAAATTCACCCCTAATTTTTTATACAACTTCACACTTTTCACCTTGGTGTTGCAGGAGTTCTGGGCTAACAATTTTCTGATGTTTTCAAACTCGTTGTTCCAGGCGTCAGGGGTTATAAGGAGGTCGTGCAGCCTCTCAGCTTCACTATTATCCAGGTGAAAGATAGGCGCTGAGCAAACCATCAAAGTTCATATGGTGGGTGTCAAGATCTTATATGACTGGATGATAAGCCTTAATTAGCTATAGCGGATTGGCTAGAATCCGCCAACCATTGTCAATAGTGTATGAATACTTGAGCGCCTTGGGATGAGGCGATATTGGGTCAGAAAGTGTTATTAATGGATCGCCTCCAAATAAGGAGATAAAGCAATCTCAACATTTGACAAATATTGATTATATTGCCTCAAACTAAGGCGGAAGGAATTTAAGAATACCATACTCTGCCAGAACCAATGAGAATATGGCAGAACCAAATAGTCAAAGCCAAAGGAGCAGTATCAACTAAATATCGCTGATATGTAAGAGAGATGGGACAATTGAAGAAGGGGTTGTTAATAGGAAAGTTGAGAGCAGAGCGGAAGGCATCTGCTAATATTAGATTAAATAAAGAAGTTTGGCTGGGGAAATTGCTTCATATTTATTAAAGTTGTTAAGTTGTCTCAGGGATAAAAACTTCATATCATCTGTCCATTGCTCAGTGGGCTTAAACCCTGTGCAACCTTCTCGGCATATATTGCCTATATTGCCAAAAATTATAACAGTGGTGCTCATTACAGGGGAACCATTGATCAAACCACATAAAATTAGTATTCTACAGTTACTGGCCATTTCACATCAGACTTGCTATGACAAGGAATCCCTACGGCCTACTGCACCAGCCAAATATGTAGAACTTAAGCTTGCTTTAGACGTGGTGCTCAAGAAGCAAGGTGTGCTCCTTCAGGAGTGGAATGATGTAATGAATTAACTTGATAAAACGTTCAAAAAATGCGGATCCTTGGACAAAAAAATAGGCAACTTGCTAATTTACTGAAAGACACTACTGAACAACTGCATTTCACAGAGTAGAAGTTGGATGATACCTCCTAGCCCCCTCATCAGGAAATGGATGAATGACAAGGAACAACCCAAGGAGTAGTGTATTATGAGAATGTGACACTGGATAATCAGTTGAGGAGCTTTTCGCTGTTTCTGCAGGCAGCATGAACTAAACCTCTCCAAAGAGCATCTATAGATGATTATGTATCAGAGGACCAATTCCCCCAAGTAATGGCTGTGATGCCCACTGAAAGGGCCCAAAATACTTCTGAGTCAGCAGACAGACCATCCGCCACTGGGCCTACATGTCCAGCCCCTCATCACAATGCTGCTTATGGGTCCCAACCTATACCTCAGTACACTCCAAAGGGTCGCAGTTATGAGCGGGAGGAAGAGATTTTTATTAAAAAAGCTGCCTCTGTGTAAGTCTCAGGGAACATCCTTTGGCTCTCAATCAGGTCGTCTTCCCATTCCCAAATAAAAAGACACCAATGAGGATGGCGGTACCTCTCACCAATCAGGGCGATCTCGCTCACGTAGTAGATGAGTGATGGGTGACAGCCCTTCCACTTTGGATCCCACCCCCAATACCCACACTCTCCTCAGCAGAACTGTTGCAGAGAATTAGTGAAATCCGTGCCGATATTACTAAATTGAAATTAGTCAGATCTAATTCAGGTGGTAATCTGGCTGATGGCCAAAATTTGAATGGCTGTAAAAGCATGAAGAATGAGATATTGGCCGGATCACCTGACAGCTCCAATTTAATCACTAAACCAGTAGAACAGCTATTGGGTGCCATCAATGAGGGTTCAAAGCCCTCTGATAGTAATTTGGGCATTACAGCTGATGTGCTGCTATTGACCAAACAAATGGTTAAATGAATGAGCACGGGCAGGTTGGCCATCCTGAACCCGTTCCCAACCAAATGGACCTATCCCTATATGGGATGGCCTAGGGGATTCACGTCGCTTGTCAGGCTAAATGCCATCATGCCAACCGTCAGAAATGTAGTCAAGTCCTGGTTCAGATGTTTGAGGTTGAACTGACAGAGACTCAGCCCACCGCCAAATTTTGCAATGTCAGTTCCCAAAGAATAAACCCATCCATTCATGAACAATTCGCCAGTTAGGTCAAATTTGTGGGACCCAACCCCATCCTGTCACTAACCAATTGACCACTATTTAATCAGTTGCATGGCACTGAGAAAATTGTCGGTCAAAATTCTTACTTTCTTTTTCAAATAAAATTTTACTAAAAACCCAGATTTTTATTTCCCCTTTCTGACAGCATCCCAGATGGCATTTCCCTGGTGGCCCTTTGCCACGCACTCTGGGTGGGCTTTACCAGTTCTTTTGGTTACTATGGCTCCCTCCATCATCAATTGGGTTCAGCGAGTCTGATATCTTTGGCTCTACAACCCCGTTCTCATGAAACTCTGGCAGCAATACATAGGGATCTTATGGCCTTATGTCCATCAATGGAAAGAAATAATTCATCTCCTTGCCACCCCCGGTGAGATGGCCTCACATGTTAAGAATCTCTTCAAAACTATCACCATGATTCCACCCCCTGCAGCAAGACTTACTGATTTGGGAATGGGTTCAGTGTGGTTTGTCGTTGGGATACTCCTCACCCTGTTGTTGCACCACCACTTCGTGGTTTCACATTTCCCAGCTCCATATCAAGTCATATGGTCGGCAATGCCTCTGGCATTCTGGCTTGCTTTTTGGGTGCTCACGAATCCTGACTGGCAGGCCGGTCTAAACTTCTTCTGCCGTTTCCATGACACTCTATTTGATCATGATGAGAATAACCATGGCTTCTTTAAACGGTTTGAGTTTGCAGCAGAAGGCGCCTCAGATCAGCGTAAAGCTCAATTTTTAATATCTTCCATGGATGTTGGGAGTGCTGACCAAGTTACCTGCTATCTCTGCAAGCAGTACCTTTACATACCAAAGAATAAAGTATACTATGCTGCAGTTGTTCAGAGGTACTGCAAAAATGTCGCAGTGAAAGGAAGAATTCTTGATCATTGGGTTCCAACGTAATGAGACCCTCTCTACATTTGCTGATCAATTCACAGTGGAAGCCCATGTGCTGATTGGGGCAGGGACTATATCCGATCTGATGTTTAATTTGTGATGCCCTCTGAATTGAAGACATACAGTGAGCTTGACAACATGATGACTCCAATTTTGGATGACAAAGTACCACTGCTCAAGGTTAATCAGTTTTTGCGCTGACTATCCGCACTTTTCATCCACCCAATGATGAGAAAAAAACATACTGTCATCATCACCGGACCTTCTTATCTGGGGGAATAAAACTGTCCTGCTTAGCTCCTGCCTAGTAACCCCCAGCCTTATTAAAATTATGCGCCTTTCCATCAGCCAAGTTACCCCCAGTAGTTTGACTTCCACTAAAGTACTGCTTATGAAAATTATCAGCAGCTTCCAAATACCAACCTGGACCTAATTACACCAATCACCATCAATCACCCTATTGACCTGGCTCTGGTTAAGCCGGTCATCAACAATCAAACTATTGGCCTGGACCTTCTTATGAGAAACAAGGATGTGAACCCTACGGGGTTAATTTTATGAATGCAGTCAACCTGACCACCTTGCACAAAGTTGCCCTAACCATTAATTTTACTACGTGCAACAGGATCATTACTACCAGGGAAGTGCTGTAAGGAGTAGAGTTGGAACTCTCTACCACTGCTATCCCAACCCCAAACGTCCCCCAAACCTATTATAGTGTATCCAGTGAAAGCCCTCCTTTATTATGAAGGGTTTTTATAACAGCAACTGGTTGGAGGTTTGAACTTACTGACATGGGAGTAAGCCAAGGCCATGGAGGATGAAGGACCTCAGGAGCAACTGAAGCCATACACCTGTCAAATTTTTGAACAATCTTCTTCAGACAAGCTGGATCCAGCCGCATATGCACCATCCCTGAAAGGTGTAAACTTCGCTCTTCCGGTAGATGATATTGTTAAAGAATACCTCAAAGTTGGTGGGGGATTATGTGTTTCCTTGGAAAAAGAGAACTTTTAATTGCCCACGTACTAAACAGTTAATATACTTCTTATTTGAGTGTACATAATGTGACGCTTTTGTAGAAAAAATAGAGTTCACGCTAATAGATACTGGTGCCACAGTCAACATAGTTTTCACCAAGTTGGTGGAAAAGTTGGTGCTAAAACCTGATGTGGAACATTGAATGGTGTATGGGACCGCTATAGCGGAAAGTACAGTCTCTGAGGGAGCATACAGCGCATTACCTATGTGGTTTGGGTCATTTGTTGCTGTAGCCCAGGCAATAGTGCTACCAAACAATAATTATGCTCTAATATTTGAACTGATTTCATGCGAAACTTTAAAGCTGTTTCTGATATGACCATGGAGACCTTCAAAATCATGGGCAACAGATCCCAATTTAATTTTCCTTCAGCAGAGTACCAAAGGATCTGGTGCACATGGGGCATATCAACCTTGCATAAAGTTATGAGGTGATTCTCATTTGCTACCATTGACTAAAGAACAGGACCTGGGCCCTTCCCCAACATATATATGAAATCAAGGGCTGACGCTCAGAGCTGCTGGACCTATATCCATTCCTTCCGGACACCAAGTCATAGTGAACACTGAGATAGAGGTGGAAGTGCCAGCTGGGCTTTATGGGGAGGTCATTGGGCCCTATCAGTAAATGTAGCTTGCAACTCATGTGGATTCAGGCATTATACTCCCAGAACATGGGGAGATCAAGGTCTTTTTAGAAAATATCCAGAACGAACTAATGCAAACTCGCCAGCACCAAATAATGGCATATTTACACTTGACCCCAGTTGAGGAAGTCCTTCAGGCTCACGAGTTTGTTTCACTGGATGAATTTGGTCTAACCCTCAAGCCACATCCCAGATCAATGACAGTGGTACTACGGGAGAATTTAATTTTTGTTGCTGGAAGAACAAAACGACCAAACAATAGCTTTATTTCAGAAGTAAAAAGAGATTTTTACCATAATTGACCACAATTTAGGGTGCGCATAGGAGGTGGTTCATTAATTGAACATGGGGATCAACCTCTCATCAGTTTTCAGCTGATTCACCAATCTAGTGAAGCTGAAGAAGTTGCCAACAAGGAAATCAATAAGTTTCTGGAGCAAGGGATGCTTGAACCATCTAAGATCCGTGGGCTTTTCCCACTCTGATTGTAAAACAGAAGGACGGTAACAACCAAGTGGTGATAGACTACTGGAAGCTCAACAATATCACCAAGAAAGACTCATATCCCTTGCCGTAGATCAACGATGCTCTGGATTAGTTAGGTGGAGCTCACTACTTCTGGTCAATGGATCTACTATCAGGTTACTGGCAAATCGAGTTGCCCATGGAAGAACAGGAGAAATGCGCCATTATCAAATCTAGGGGGCTTTTCCAACTGAGCTGTATGCCTCAAGGGCTATGTAACAACATGGCTACGTTCCAACGAGCCATGGACACTATCCTTGGTGATCTGAAGCTGTTGTGTGTCCTTGTGCACCTTGATGACATCAATATATTCTCCCAAAACTTTTTTGAGCCTGATCATCTAGAAAAGGGTATTGCACTGGCTCGCTGAGGCAAATATCAAGATTAAGCCTTGTAAATGTAACTTCTTCAAGACCAGTTTTAAATACCTGAGGTTTGTGGTAAACTCTAAAGGAAAGAAACCATATCTGGCTAAGATGAAGGCCATCTAAAAATGATACACCATACAGTAAGGGCGACATACAGGTATTTTTGGGAATGATCTACTACTGGCGCTTCATCCTTAACTTCAGTTATATTGTGGGCCACTATTTGAGTTGTTAAAAAAGGATGCCATGTTTGAATGGATGGAACGCCGTCAATGCTCCTTTGACACACTTTGGATAGCACTTATCAGTGCGTTGGTGCTACACTATATAAACTTTGATAGAGAGTTCATCATCCAGATGGATGCGTCCCTTTCCGCCGTAGGGGTAGTCCTATCCCAAACAGACGATGTGGTGGAGGAGCACTCAGTGACGTACTGAATAAAGCCTGAATTGCCCTGAACGTAGATATACCATGACTGAGCGGGAGTGCTTAGTAGTAATTTACACATACAAGCAATTTAGGGTATATTTGAATGGGGTAAAGTTCAAAATTGTGCAGATCATGCTTCATTACGCTGGTTGCAGAACCTCAAAGAGCCTGAAGGGCGCCTAGCCCTATGGGATTTTAAACTGCAGGCGTATGTCTTTAAGATCATTTACCAACTGGAAGCAAAACACCAGAACGCCGACTGCATATCTAGATTGCCAACTATTGCTGTTACGGCAGATCTCAGCGTTGTGATGTATGATAAAATGCTTAGGTGGGGAATATGATGACGAACCGCCCCAAGATTTATAGCATTAAATGAGATGCAAGCGAATACTTTCCAATGGAATGGGGTTTTGTAAAAGCGAATTGGTGATTTTACAGTGAACTTCCCACAACCCTTGGCAAAGCCTATCATATCATGATTGCACATAAGGCAATCAGACATGGTAGTGTGTGCAAGACGTTGGAATTGTTGCGCCCTTAGTAGTATTGGGAAAAAATAAAATTTGACGTGCTTGAAACCATCTCATGTTGCCACCAGTGACAAGTGGAAAAGCCGTTCCGCCAGAAGACTTCATACTGGTTAGTGAAACCACATTTTTGCTTGGCATACAGTTTCCCTCAATGTCGTTGGCCCTCTGCCAATGGAGCTAACTGGTCCAAATACATTCTGGTGACGATTGGCCACTTGACCAGGTGGGTTAAAGCGCAGGCAATATGAGATTTTGGGGCAGTCACAGTGGCCAAGTTTGTAATGGAATGTATTATTAAGCGGTATGGCTGCCCCCAATTTATCCTTGCTAATAACAAAACTAAATTCACCTCACACATCCTTCTGAAACTAAACGAGCTTATGGCCATCCGCAGAGCTCTGATGACCACATATCACCCCAAGTCCAATGGGATGGTCAAGTGAGTTAATGGGACCTTGGTGAGCATAAATTAGAAATTGGTAACAGATTGACCTTCTGATTAAAGTTCCCTCCTTTCCACCACTTTTTTGCATAAAACATTAGCTATCATTCTGCCACAGGGAAGAGTCCTTTTAATTACTATATGGACAACACCTTGCCCTTCTGGCACTGCTTTATGATTGCATAGAAGATACCAACGGCTTAATCCCCAACGCTATTTGACTAACCTTTGGACACATTAATCAAGTTGCAAACCGAGGTGTACCCCTTAAGTATAGCTAAAAATATAAGGAATCAGGCCGCCAATTGGAGCGGCGTAGTAAGCTAGCTTAGACCAAAGATGGAGAGCTGGTTCTGTTCCATGACCAGCATGGGTTTGGTCAGAAGCACAAATTGGCAACATATGGATTGGTCCATTTGAAATAATCGAGAAAACAGGTGTCAACACCTATACTATCAAGGACCCTTCAAGTGATCAGCTTATTTTTGAGTGCAATAGAAGTTCTTTGGGCGTATAAACAATAGGAACTTTATAAGTAATCAAGGGTGAGTAATGTCATGATTCTGATATGACTGGACAATAAGCCTAATTAGCTATGGTGGATTGGATAGAATCCGCTGACCATGACCAATAGTGTACAAATAATCAAGCGCCTTGGGATGAGGCAATACTGGTTCAGAAAGGATTATTATTGTTTTACCTTTAAATAAGGTGATAAGGCGATGTTGTCATTTGACAAATATTGAGTAGACTTCCATGTACTAAGGTAACAGGGAATTCAATAATACCATACTCTGCCAGAACCAATGAGGATATGACGGACCTGAATAGTCTAAGACAAAGGAGCAGTACTGACCAAAGTTGCTGAAATATAAGCGAGATGGGACGATTGAAGAAGGGAGGTTGTTAACAGTAAATTGGAGAGCAGAGCGTAAGGCATCTGCTAATATTAAGTTAGATAAAAAGTATGGCTGGGGCAATTGCCTCATATTTAAGAAAGTTGTTAAGTTGTCTCATGGACAGCAATCTATATATCATCCGTCCATTTCTCAGTGGTATTGTACCCTGTGAAACCTTCTTGGCGTATATTACCTATACCGCCCAAAATATAACAGTGGGATCCAGCTCGATGCTCAATTTTCATATCATATTGGTGAAATTTTAAGAACCAGAGAGCCAAACGCCCAGTGGGATCATTAGTATATTGTAACCAATTCAGGGAAGTGTGATCAGTGACCACGGTGAAGGAAGTTCCATTTAAAAAAGGGCAGTAATACTTTACAGCCAGAAGGACAGCATGACACTCCTTTTTGGTGATGCTGTAATTGCATTAAGCCTTAGATAACGTCTTTATGAAATATGAGATGGAGTGATACACGCCATTATCATTAAATTGAGCCTGAATGGCTCCAACAGCATAGTTAGAGGAATTGGTAAACAATAAGAAAGGTTACCATAATCAGGGTGGCGCAGGATAGTGCGCTTTTGCAACAAATGCTTTAGCATCTTGAAGCGGCTTTAATTAAGATCCTCAATGAAAAGGGACGTTCTTAGCCAATAGCCGGACAAGAGGCTCACTTAGCTGGATGAACTAAAGATAATTTGGTGGTAATACCCCATCATGCCCAAAAATACTTAGATATTGCGCAGAGTTTTGGGAGCAGGCATTTTGTATATAGCCTCACCTAGTCTTGGTGGAGTTGAATCCCATCTTGTGAGATGGCTTTTCTAAGGAAATCTAACTTTTTTGGACGAAAAGTGAACTTAGAGGACTTTAATTTAAGGTTGGACTTTCGCAAGCGTTGAAAAATTTCTTTCAGTTGAGTAAGATGGTCATTATAAGTCTTAGAAAACACCATGGTATCATCAAGATAGACAATGGCGCAACTTAATTTAAGGTCCTACAAGACGTGATTCATGGATCTCTAGAAAGTTGCAGACGCATTGCACAACCATTGAAGTAGTCAGGTGGGTTGGAATAGACCTTTGCTGCAAATAAGAGCGCATTTCTCCTGATCTGGGGGAGAGAGGTCTATCTGCCAATAGCCGCTGGCCAGGTACTTAGCTGAGAAGAACTTAGATCTAGAGAGCTGTGCTAGCGCATCATCAATGCAAGGGATAGGATAACTATCCTTCTTTATGAGGTTGTTTAGCCAGTGGTAGTCTATCACAACCCAATGACCGCCATTTTTTCTTTTATAAGGAGGAGAGATGACCAGGGACTTTGCAAAGGTACCAGTAGCCCAGTGTCTAGGAGCTGTTTGAGCTCCAATATCATCTGTTGCTCCTAACCTTTTGACTTATGAAAGGGTTTGATCTAATAGGATGAGCATCACCAAAATAAATGGTATAACTAATACCCTTCATATAACCATATTCGGCCTTGGATTTAAAATATATGTCGCTGTAGAAATAAAGCAAGTCTTGGACTTTTCCAGCTCCGCGGAGGATAGTTCATCAGAGATATGAACGTCAGGAAAATTACTTAACGATTTTTCAGCAAGTAGTCCCATATCTGACATGGACCCAATGTAGTGGACCTGGTTAATCACCTTAACTGGGATCAGCAAACCTTTCCCTATCACCTTGTGTTTTTTATGATCATGTTCTTGCTGGTAAGATTCCCAAGTAGAATATAAACAGGTCGTTGGTAGGCTGGGTATAGGATGCCTGGCATTACTTGAGGCTCTAAAGACTTTATTCCTTCAATGGTAGCTATGTGCAATAGACAGGTGGGCGAGATTTTCAAGGTAATCTTAGTGTTAATAACCCTTTGTTCACCTGCTTTATCCAACACCTCCTCTGCTGCATAAAGCGGAATGCTCTCTAGGGCGTCTACTGATTCAGGTAGCATCCTTTTATTCTGCCCCGCCGTCATGTAGCATAGGGATAAGGAGGAGAAAAGATTTTCAACCATGCAAGTGTATTTCTTTTTATTAATATTATTGTTGTCCAAAATCAGGGAACCTCATATGTAAGCAAGGAGAGATAGCCCTGTTTCAGATTGATATTCCCATAATACTCGATTATAAATTGAGTACCAATGAGCATGTCGTAGGTATTGTTAGCTAAAGCCACTTTGGGAACCAATAGGAGGAGTTTCCCAAGTCTGATGGGTAAAGATGGGTAGGCCCCAATAGCAAGAGTGTTGGTTGGACCAGAAGTGCCAAACTCTTGGGTAAAGTCAAGGTCAAGAACTCCTTATTTTTTCATAAGATTTGATGATAAAACATACACAGGGGATCTGGTGTCAAGGATATCTATGACTCATACTCCATTGACAACAACTTTCACTTTGGTTAAGGTTCCTTACAGGTTGGGGGAAAAGCGAGGACCTCCTTTAGACGGAGAGTAGAAGAAAGTCTTTTGACAGTATCAGTGTATTTTTCTCTAATGTACTGCAGGGTGTGCACACTCTGGGTAGATCAGATCAGTGAGGCATTGAGCTTGTCGGCGCCTCTGTCAGTATCATTAACCTCCAAGCCCCTCAGCTCTTTATATAGACAACTTCTGCGGGGTATCCTGGCTATATTTATTCTCTCAGGGTTCAACCTGTCAGGTACCTCTACTTCACCTGGGGCTCCTAAAACATAATAATCAATTTCTTCATAACCCCTTCAGTTTCATTATTGGAGGGAGTTATCAATGCATGTCATGGAGTCCTTGGCCGTGAGGTTCGTTCAGGAATTCCCTGGTTATAGGAGAGGCTCTGGGGCGCTCATCTACCCTAACAACTATGGGAGGAGGTGCTGTATTTGTCACGGTTTTATATTTGACCTTTAAAGTAGGGGTTTGGGTTGCCCATGGCTACAGGTTTCAGACTAGAGTGAAGCCAGAGGAGAGGTCAATGGTGATAGCGTCTAGGTGATGGAATCTTTAGTACACCAGCTTTGGGTCAATTAAAGGATGTGTGCTTTGGGGAATCAGGAAGTTTAGCCTTAGCGACTAGGTCAATAACACATTATTGGGTGGGCCAAATGTCACCTGAGAGAGATTTTAGCTTAGGATAAGGCTTTGAGGCTACTTGGAGAGGCTCATTGGATGGCAAAAAACGATCTTGGTGGCAAGATGGGGGCAAGGAGCGCTTCCCCATTGACGGTAATGCATTTTGACTTACTAGCTTAGGAACCTCAGGTTTGCAGGTTGGAGAAAGATCAGGTTTGAGCCGCACCGCAGGTTCTGGACTCATGGTAGTAAACATCATAGGGGCATAGGGATCATCATAACCTCCTTTGGCAGGGCTATGGTTAAAAATCCTCTATGGTCAGAACCTGAGGTTTGACCCAACACTTGAAGTAGCTTAAGCGTTATAAATTACTGCAATCTCCATCAGAGCCTTCATGATATTACAGATAATCCGGAGGTGGAATTTATTGGAGATAAGATGCTTTTCTAGAGAAGTGTGAGAAGCTGAGTCATTCAGAATAGCCGCCATATCATCATCATGAGGTAACATTTTTTGCGAACACCAAGGGCTGGGCTTCACCATAAAACCAATCAACAAAAGTGACAAGCGATTCTCCCTTTTTCATTCTAAGGCACATAAAGGCATGCTTCTTCCCCTTCAACCTCTTCATGAAGCCAAATTTATTGATGGGGCTTGCTTGAATTCCGCCCAGGTCTAAGGGTGACCATCTTTGGAACCATTATCTCCTGAGCCACCTGACTCAGGCAGGGAAGGAGGTACTTACCTTCTGATGGTCAGTTATTCCTTCCATCATTGATTCATAAACAAACAGGAAAGAGGCAATGCTACCATCTCTGGGGTAAACTTGTATTTGAGGGAGGTTTATGAGGAACATGGAAGGCCCCATGAGGGCCTTGAGAAAAGTGCTGTTCGAGCCTTTTTAAGGAAAGACAAAGCACTAGCTAACTGTTGCTCTAAGGTAGCTAGCCGGTGTTGAGATGCAGAAAGGAGGTTGTGAGGGTCACTTTTCCCACCAACCTCCATTTTTTATAAAATTTTTGTGGTGTACAGGCCCTCCTGTAGTGAGCAAACCTTGTTGTTCAGGGCAGGGTTTATGTTTGTAGGTGCTTTTTAGCCCCTGATTTCAACAATAATTTTTGGAAAGGGTATTATTATCAACTGCTGGAATAAATACTAAAATGTGTTTTATACTATTATATTAAAATAACAACACTTTTAATTTGTATTATAAGTTTAGATTTTTAGTTTATTTAATATTAACAAGGTAAGTCAAGAAGCAACCCCATTAATCTCTCATCGCTTAATAATTAAATCAATTCAAGACTCAAAGTGAGGGGTGCCTAGAAGACACATCTTTTCTACCTGGCGGCCAAGATGCATACGTGGTCACACTTTTCAAAAAAGGAGACCAAGCAGATCTGAACAACTGGCGCCCAATTGCTCTCACCAATACCGATACAAAAATACTAACAAAAATTTTAGCCAAACGTTTGGGTTACATCGCACAGACAACCCTCTCACACCATCAATTTGGAATCATCCCAAACCGCTCAATTTGGGATAACATCCATACAATTGCCAATATCTGCCAAGCTAACCCCACAGGCGCCCTTGCTTTCCTGGAAAAAGAAAGCATATGACCGAGTACACTGGGGATACCTAGAACAATGTCTGAAGGCCTTCACCTAACACCCCGCTTTATAAACTGGGCGCTCCTCCTAACGCGCTCAGCCAAGTTTGCAATCAGAGGCCCAGGCTTCCTAACTGACACCATCACCCCCAAAGAGGCCTCAAACAAGGTGACCCACTTAGCCCCCTATTATACAACTTCACCCTTGACCCCCTTCTCCGCATTGCAAACTCAAAGCTCACCAGAATCAGGTTGGAGGGACAACCACCAACCAAAATGCTCACTTTCGCTGATGACTGCGTCGTTGGAGTCTCAGGCAATAGGGATGCCAGGACGATTGAGCGCATCATTCACCAATATGAATCAGTGAGTAATGCCATGCTGAACAAACAGAAAACAGAGGTAATTGTAATGGGCAAATTTAGCTCAAACTGGGCCCCACCCCCACACCACCACAGAAACCAACCAACCAAACACCTAATCACACAACAAAGACCCAAGCCAATAAAATCACTGTGCTTACCCTTTGCATCCCACCCCGCCACTGACCCAGTCCGTCGTCTGGGCATATGGCTAGAAGCTGGTGGATATGCTCTTGACACCATAGAAACCAACATATTGGACAACATCACAAAAAGAATGAAATGTATGCGAAGGAATAAAGCCAGCCTAACCGGAAGAGTTGTATTAGCCAACTCCCTGATCCTATCAAAGCTATGGTTTGCTGCCCATGCGATCCCTTTCTCCGCCAACTTCACTGACGCAGTCTACAAGCTCCTGCAGAACTGGCTATGGTCGGGATACCGTGCACCTATCAGGCTGGAGACCATGTACAGCCCACGGAAGAAAGGAGGGATGGGGCTGCTCAACTTCATGGAAAGAGCAACGCAAATACTAGGCTCATGGATAGCCTCCATGACGTCACCCAACCCACCATCCTTCCACTGGGCTAAGGCAGCCCAAACAAATTTTGCAAGGGCACTACATCTGAGGTCCCCTTCCAACCCGAAGACCCTGATGAAGTACCTTGTAACACACCCAAATGCCACTGGACCACATAACACCAACCGATATTTCAAACGTATCCTATACAACCTAAGACAGGGAAATTGGAGTTTCGCATATGCACAGAAATCTGAAGACACCCACCCTCAAACTGGATATGTGCAACTCCACAGAGGACAAATAATATCTAATGCGCCCAACCCATTACCATCCTTCCCTCTGTCCAGGATCGACTACCTGGACCACCAAGACATCCCATATGATCTACAAACCCAAAAACAGGTGTGTAACATCGTCACCTGTCCACTCCTATCCCTACAAGTGTGCTCTACAATGTGGCGATACATGCGCCGCACATACAGAACAGCTGACCGTACATTTTCAATGTTCAAGACATGCGCCATCTGTGGCGGACCCAACACACTAGCACACCGCCTAGAAGAATGCCCGCCATCTTCGCATATCTGGGCCAACGTGATGCACTTGTTTCAACAACAACCCACAACCAAATTCCGACTGTCCCGTGATATCATGGCACTCAACATGACCTCACCTATCCCCCAGACACTGAGGGCCCTAATTGTGTGCATTGCAATATGGTCTATTCACACGATTACCCTCGACGCATTCAATGGGGTCTTCCACAACCTTAACCAAACCATCGTCAGGTTCCACAACCATTTGGCTGACCGCTTCCAAGCCTGGCTGTTCGGCTCACTCCAACACAAATGGAAGAAACGGATGGGAACATGGATTCCAATCTGGTTCCTCTGATATGACACTGAAAACCTCACAATCTCCATAGGCGGTACACCCTACTAGCCAGGGTCGCCATACCACCCAAGGTCTAGTCACCCACCATCCGTGGCCTCAGCCACACCAAAGTGTGCCATGTCATATTCTGAGTTATCTTTAATTGCTTTGCTCTCATTTCCCGCTTCTGTTTTCTCCGCCTCTTCTTTTCTCCTACATATCGGATGTGTCTGTCCCCTGGTCAGCCATCCTCATACATAACTATGAAATTTTAACCTTTGAACTATCAAATCTCTTGTGATTCAGCTTGCTTCAATGTAAGGGAAGATGGTGGGTTGATATCAGGCAAGACAAACCTGAAAAAATTTATTTTATTTTAACCAATTTGATGGAGGGACCTCATAATGACTTGTCTTAATTTGCTTTAGGGTCAGCGCAATCTGACTACCAACAATTAAGAATTTTGGTTGGGGATAAGGAGTAAAATGATTGTCCCAACTCAAGAGAATTCATCAAGAATCAGCCAGGGTATTTTGTGGTATATCTGCCATAATTATCCTTGAAACACTCTTCTCACAAAAATTGGACTTACAATTGTCTGACATTTTCAGCCAATTTAAAATAAAAAGTTTAATTAAAAGTGAATCTGTTGAACGCCTAGCATCAGGTGCAGTCAAATCTGGCCAGTGGCGACTAACTGTAATTTGCACCCAGTATAAAATATATCAGCTTAAGATCATGCCCTTTAGCCTGAAGAACGCGACAGCAGTTTCCAGCGCTAAATTGATGGCTCTTTAGAGGATTATAGATTCTCATGTGGTATTGTCAATGTGGAAGATATATTTATCCACTTAACCAACGCTGAACAACACAGTAAAAATTTAGTGGCAATGACAGAAGAGCTCCACAAGGCTGGTCTTGTTGATAAACCTTTAAAATGCGAGTTTGATAAATTTGAAGTTTAGTTCTTTGGCAATCTGATACTGAAATATGGCCACTTCATTGCACCTTCTAAGCAGGAAGACATTCTCTCACTTCCCGCCTCAGCAAAATGAAATAACTGTTGATCTTTTAGGTTCAGTTACCTTTCTTAAAATTATAACCAGCTATTATATAACTGGCCTCACTCATCACTTCTTCACTGGTAAAAATGCCCAATTTGATTGGACACCAGAGTGCCAAAAGGTTTTTGATGCAATAAAAGATGTATTTACTTCTTCTCCAGCTTCTATTCGTTCTGATGGGCAAGCCTTTTATTGAGGCATGTGACGCCTCTGGTACTGCAGTGGGTGCTATTCTCCTGAAAGAACATGATAGGCGGGAACACCCTGCGGCGTACTTCTCAAAGAAGTTAAGTGTCATGGAGTGCTCTTAAGCCATTTACTAGCAAAAGTTAGCGGCGGTTTCAAGGTCTTTAATGAACTGGATGTACCTGTTCCAAGGTGCAAAGCATATGGTGTTTGTGCGCACAGACCACCAGTTACTTAGTTAGCTATCACAAACCCCAGAAGTTGGCTCACAGACATACTAGGTTTCACCACAACATTTTTAAAAAATAAATTCAAATATGAGTTTATCAAGCAGGCCACACATAATTTACATGATTTTTGAGCCGAAATCCCCTTATATGTACCACTTTGGAAACAAATCCTAAGTTTGTAACATTTTTCTGAGCAGGTCATAGCTCCCCCACTTCCAGCCATTGCCATGGTTGCCCCCCACACTCCAGAAGCTACTCCCAAGTTAAAACCTAAAACAAAACCAAAAATCAAAGCTAGATCCATTAAATCCAAAATCCATGGCTCCACACCTACCAGTATTCCTAATAAACCTGGTGAGCTAGTGAGTGAAGATACTCTATCAGAGCCAGTCCATCCATTAACTGAAGTTACTGCACTGACACAGTCCAGGTATTTCTTGTCAATGAAGAACCTCTACTGGACGCCGTTTTGGCATCCCAGTCTACTGATCCTGAAAGGACGAGACCACCTGACGAGAATTAATTCTGTTAAAGCCACTTCTGGGTGGTATTTCCAAAAATTATAGTGTAATGTATTCTCCTGACAAGATATGGGTCTCCTCTGATATGCGTTTTCATGTCATAAGGGAACATCATTGTTGGGATCACGGGTTGATACCATGGATCCTTTGTTGTTTTGTAGGCCAGTTAACCTGATGTTTCAAAGTGTTGGATACTTACTTTGGTTGCTTCTCTTGGGTCAAGTGATCTTGTTAATCCAGATATCAAGTCTGATGAGGCAAATTCAAATACTTACAATTTTTACTTAAAATTGCAAAAAAGGAAAAAAGCGTAAAAGTTTTTTACTCAATAACAGTTTTTTAAGGGTAATAGGGGAGATTTCTTGGGGAAAAACTAAACTGCCAAGCTTAGGTTTAAAAAAATAAACGAATTTTAGATTTGGAGGCAGCCAAATTATCTTGTTTAAATGATTTGTGCTTGTCTCATCACTCAGGTTAGAAACTCTGACAGAAGGTTGGACTTTTTGGTCAGTTTGAGATTGATTCCCGTTATCTGACGCATCCAAATTGGCTATTTGGGTAAAAAACCTGACAATACATCCTTTTATTTCTTAGCGCAGGGGAAAATGGACGGAGAAACTGACTATGTACGCAGTTTATTACTGTGCCCTGAACAACCTCTGAAATTGAGTGTTCATTGCCCCGTTTATATATAACTCAATAAAACCCTGACTAATTGGTGCCCAGCTTGTGATCAAGACCTCTAGGCCAATGATTGTAGAATAAAAAAGGTCACCTGATTGTAAGATGTGTAGGAGATCATGCTTATCGTTAAATTATGCAGTTTCTCTAAAAAATGTGGTGGACAGGGTTTTGGCAGCCAGGGCCTGAAGTCTTATGAATTCATTTGCAATACTTTGCATAAAGACTTCAGGTGCTTTAGATAAGCTTGGTAAAGCATCTTATGGACTTAGAAGGCAGATGGGGATTTCTGCCATACAACGCTTGGAATGGCGACATCTTAGTAACTTGATGGTAATTAATCCAATAGGCCAGAATTGCACTAGGCAAATCTTAAGGCCAATGAATGGAGTCAGTCATAGCCATTTTCCAAAGGGTTGTAGTTAGATTACCATTTACCCGCTCTACCATTCCATTGGTTTCAGGATGATAGGGGGTGGAGAATACCTATGTGGTTCCCATTAAGTCAGCTAAATCTTTCACCAGTGTTGAGCATAAATTTTTTTCATTTCTTAAGAAAAGAATGATGTTAGGGCACCCATGCTGGGTGATAAACCTATTATACAAGAATGTGGCAGTAGCCTTTACCAAAACACTGGGGAGCAATACAGCTTTGATACACTTAGTTAGATGATCTACAGCTAGTAGGAGGAATCGGTGTCCATTAGAGGCATGAGGAAGAGGCCCCACAACATCAATGCTAATGGTATGGAATGATTCACAGGGTGAGACCACTGGATGTTGAGAGCAATGATTGGGTCCAGCTTGGCTTTTACATACCAGACAGGACTACAATACATCCCAGATAGAAACAAGAATTCCCTCCCAATATCATTGAGTTTTAAGCCACAGGTAGGTTTTCCAAATTCCCTCATGACTGATTTGCTAGTGTCCCTCTAATATGACGTCCATTCGAGCCAATGGTCCTACATAAGGCACCCTCTGTTTAGATATAAGTTTGCACAATTGATCGTTCTTGACTTAGAAATTTTCCGATCTTTTTGCAAATTTAATTTGGAGGGTCAGGGATTCATCCTTCCATAACTTTGCTCGGGTTATGAGGTCGCAGATTCAATACTCTTCAGGGTCAATTATGGTTTAGATGGGAAGCTGATATAGGCGATTCACGTTTTGATGGATTGGCCCCAGTTGGTGGATAATGGAAAGTCATAATTTTAAAGTTTCAATGCCCACCAGGCTAATCTCCCATCAGGGTCCTTCATTTGCTGTAGCCAACATAAGGAAGCATGATTGGTTATGATGGTAAAATGCTTCCGATATAAATAGGGTCATAAATTCTTAATGGCTAGTAGGACTACCAAGCATTTGCATACTGTAACTCTATAATTACTTTTGGCTTTAGATAAGGTCTTGCTGTAGTAGGTGATGGGATGGTCAACTAAGTTCTCATCATGCTAAAATAGTATGGCTCCAATGGCAATATCGCAAGCATCAGTAAAGAGAAGGAAGGGTGTATCAAAATTTGGATGAATAAGTACTGGAGAGTGGATTTGAGATGCATATCAGGTCGAAGGACTGCTGTTACTCTTCATTCCACTGGAAGGGTATTCCTTTTCCAGTAGATACACCAGAGGCTTGGAAGTTTCTGCAAAATGGGGATAAATTGGTGATAATAGTTCACCATTTTTTAGGAAAACTTGTACATCTCTGAGGGTTTTGGGGGTGTCATCTTAGCAATAGCCTTGACCTTATCATTTATTGGGGATATTCTGGCTTTACTGACCTTATGACCCAAAAAATTAATCCCACTTTGGAAGAAAGAACATATTGATGGCTTTAGTTTTAACAACAATTGGTGTAACCGCTGAAAGACATTCCTGAGGTGATCTAGATGTTCAGTAAAGGTTCTTAAAAAATGGTAATATCATTAAGATAAATTAATATACAAGAGCGTTTTAAATCGCCTAGTAGTCCGTCCATAGCGCTTTGGAAGTTAGCAGGGGCATTACAAAACCCCTGAGGCTTTTGAGTGGGCTCAAATAGTCCTTCACTTGCAATGAGAGCGCATTTTGCTAAACTTCTGGTGACAGGACTACTTTCCAGTATCCACTGGTGAGATCCATAACTGAGAAATAGTGGGACCCCGACGTTAAACAAAAAGAGTTGTTTATAGGT
>JAKSZP010014804.1:0-94688 GCA_022478985.1 Massospora cicadina
AAGACTGAGTTTCAGCCATTGGCCAGGTTGCCACTCAAATTTGATCAATAAGCCAATAGAGTTAACATTGGGTGCCATCAATGAGGGTTCAAAGCCCTCTGTTGGTAATTTGGGCGTTGCACCCAATGTGATGCCATTGACTGAACAAATGGTCCAGCAACTGAGCATGAGCGGGTTGGGCGCCCCAAACCCATTCCAAACCAAACGGACCCACCCCTATGTGGGGTGGCCTTGGGGTATTCCCATCACTCATTAGGCCAAATGCCATCACGCCAACCATCAGAAATGTAACCGAGTTCTAATTTGGACATTTGAGGTCAAACTTATAGTGACTCAGCCCACCACCAAATTTTGTGATGTCAGTTCTCAAGTAACAAAACCCCTCATTCCTGAACAATTCGCTGGTTAGGTCGAAATTGTGGGACCCAATCCCAGCTTCGCCACTACCCCAATTGACCACTATTTAATCAGTCGCATCACACTGAAAAAATTGTTGGTCAATTTTTCTTTCCTAAATTCCTATTAAAGTATCCTTTCCCAGAAATTAATTTTTATATGTTGAAAATTAAGCCACCTTATCCGCCAATGTTCTTGTACCCTTGGGGTTAACAGCTGTGTGCATCTGGTACTTTATTTTGTGCCTATATGAAATTCTGGCTCACCATCAGATATTGGTGGAAACCCTTTCTGGTTCCATATTCGTCATATCAGCAGCAGTGCCCCAGGCATTCTGGCTTGCTGTTTGGATGCTCTGGCACCCGGGCTGTCAGGTCAGTCTAATTCTCACTTGCTGTTTACCTGACATGTGTGGCCTCATGTGTGGGCTTGGCGGATTCTGCTTGTTTTGAATTGTATCTACAGTTTTTTGGAATGATCCAACTCATGGCAGAGGGTGCAAAAGGTGTGTCCATTGTGTTAATTTCTTGGCGTCTAAGTCCACTGTCGCCAAGTTGGATTTGCACAGGGTATAGCCACTGAGTAACCCAATCAAATGATATGAGGATCGCTGATTCTTATAATAAAAAAAATTAAAATATATATGGAGCTATTGCCCCTTGTTTCATCCTTTATTTTATTTATCTCGCAGACCGTTCTGCGCTTCTCCTTTTTGTAATAAACTATATCCTCTGTAATATTCCATCAGGCTCTTTATACCTCAATTCCCCATCCAGATGCATCCTCAGCTTGGTATCTTCTTATTCTTCATCCTATTCAAGTTGCTCTCTTTCATATCGAATCTCAGCGTGATCCCTACCAATTTTGCCAAATGTTCTCATTTCGCTTGAATATAATTTGTGTATCCCCTTTTCAAATCTTGAGACTCATCTCGATTCCCCTATGATCTGACAATATGGGTAGTGTATCATCCAGTCATATCAACCTCCCAACACATTGTCAATATGAGCCCAAAAGAAGTGATCTGGTTCAGATGGGATATGGGCATGTGGTGGGATGTGCTGGGCTATAATTGGCTGGTGGGGGGTAATGGTGGCCATTTCCCATGTTGCCGCTAACTGCTCAGCTCCGCTTGGGACAAGGAAGTGGAGGATGGGGTTTGTACCATATTTGGATAGCCCCATCATCAACTCTTCATAGAGTGTTTGAGGGGGAAGGTGTTAAGGAAGGTTTGCAAAGGTCACCACCATTGTGGTGTCACTGGGGAGGCGTGTACGGGTTGTGGTAATAGGTGTGTTTTTATATATTAAGGGCATAGTTGCTGCAGCAGCTGCGTTCTGTTCAGTGGGAAAACCAATATCAATATAGCCCTTATAAGGGCGGAAGTCAATAAATCCCGCTGGTAAAAACGTGGACATTGCCAGCTCAATTATTGCTTTGTCAGCATATGGGAAGAGACACCCATATTTGACTTGGAGGCAAAAGCGAATATTGGATCAGGGTAGGGCAAGTGGGTGGGGGCGGGTTGGGTAGACTTGCACTAAGTGTAATAATGAGTCCCTTGGAGGGATAAATCAGCCTGATGCATTAGGCGGACTGGATGAGCCAGTTCACATGCATTTGCCTGCTGGGCAGAAAACGCTAGCAGGTGGAGCGCTGCTGCCCCACGCTGGGGAAGCAGGTGGAAGATCCGCTAACATAAATTGAAAACTGATATGGTGGAGGTGGCGATGGAAAATTAATGGATGCTTCTATAATAAAATCGCTCAAAAGTGATGTCGAGTGGAAAGAAAAGCTGTATTATTGGAATTTGAGATAACGAATGAATCAAATTTCCACCTTCCAGATTAGGCCATACCAAATCAGTTCCCAGACCTATCCAAGCGAAATTGACTTCAGGATCCTCCTCCCTAATTCCTGAATCACGTGGGGCGGCGTTTCTACCAATTCAGTCAGGTGGGCGGCGAATTCCATTGAGGATGCCCATGAGGTGGCCAATCTGGAAGATCAGGAAAGATCCTGAACAGATGGGCCCCAACAATCCCTGAGGCACTTTGTTCCCACTCACCCTATAAATAATAAATCCTTTTAAGCTTGATAAACACATTCAATATCCTAACCAATTTTTCGCTTCCTTCTTGACATTTTCTGTGAATTTGCAGCTTCAAGCCACCTTTGGACCTCAGTGCTAGTCTAGAGAACAGTAGCGCTGACAAACGTGGTGCTCACTACAGGGGGCTCTGAGATGTCCCAAGTGAAAACATCTATCATAATGGAAAATACTAGCAGCCCTGAAGAACAAGCCACTGGTTGGTTGAGAAGCATTTCCCAATGGGTTAGTATCTTGCGGCATGAAATACTGGCCACTAAACCTGAAATATTAGAATTTTGGGCTGCCTTCCCAGTTCACCCTGCCTTATATTGATGGAAGTCAGTACTAACTTCAGTACTAGAACCTTGACGAGATTTTCCAACAACTAATAAATGGCATCTACTCCATGGGTGCCTGCTCCAGTCATTCCCGCGCCTCCTCCATTCCCTCTACCATGTGGGACCTCTACAACTCAACCCAGCCGCTGGAAGCAGAACTCACATTGGGTCCCAAACGCTACCTCCGTAACTTTGTACACCCCACTATCCATCATCTACTCCAACTGGTTGGGTTGCACCATCAAGAGGTCTCCCAACAACTGGGGCTCACCCAGGCCCTACACACCCACATCATCGATTTTTATAATGCAGCCTCCTCCTTTATTCACAACAAACGTGAGGCCATAATTGATAATTGACAGCTGATTAATGAAGTTCAAGACCAGGTAATGGTGTTAGACCACAGGATCTCCAGGTATTTTGAGGATGAACTGCGTCAGAACGTCCAACACCTTGAAACAACCTTGAATCGATGCCTCCTCCAAGTCAAGGATCAGGTAGGGACCCTACAACAACACTATCAAGAGCTGGCCTCCCATGACTATCCATCTAGGGGTGAAGGTCCTGAAGGGCCTCGGGGGCCTAAAGGGCCAGAAGGTCCCCGTGGACCCCCTAGGCCCCCAGGTTCCTCAGCCTCCACTGCTGCCAGCCCTGAGGACCCCTGGCGGAAGGATGTGATGACAGACTTGGCTGTTCTATGTGAACAAATTCAGAAAGTAGCTGAAGGATGTAGATTCCGAACAGATGGAGTCCCACTTGACCCTAGAGTCTCCCTAGATGCCCTGTCAGATGAAATGGGCAACTTAAGTATTTTTGCTGAGCTAACCGATGCCTGCATCTCTCAGATGGAGCAAACTTGTCAAGGGTTCAAGACCTTCCTGACCACCCTTGAAGACTAATCTCACCGCCAACAGGCTGACATACAATCTTTAAAAGAGCAAGTCTGGACAAGGTTTTCATTTCCTCCCTCAATCAAAATTAGGATTATGTCCAGGAGGACCTTGAGGGCCTACAATGATGGCTAGACCAGCAGGGCCCCCGTGACTATGCAGAAACTGAGAACTTGGAGCCTGCGCCATTCCCTGGTGTTAACACCCTCTCCACTCCGCTTGTAACTAACTTTAAACCTAGTTTTAAAGAAAGGTTCATTCCCAGCTAGGAGAGCATTGCCTCCTTCCTATACGCATATGCGAGCTCCATGGAGGAGGCCACTGATTGGCAGAAGGTAAAGCATATCCATTCCTGCCTAGATAGTACTGCCCGGGAGATCATGACCCCCCATTTGAAGGAGTGCACAACCTGGGAACAGGTCCATACATTCCTAATCCAAGAGTTTGGCAACAATCAAACCCTGTCCAACCAAAAACAGGCTTTCATGAGTATCTGACTGAATAAAGAAAAAAGCCCCATGGAGTTTGCCAGCTGCTTTTATGCCCAATCACAACCCTTTAGTCACTACAAATAGTATCACCCTGGATGATGCTATTACCGCTGTCATTTCTGTGTTGGGATCCTACCGTGAGGTAAAAATGCATATTATTGGACAGAAGAATGGGTTTACCTGCATCTGAGAGATCAAGGAAGCCCTTAACGAGATCCCTGCATTGACTCTACACTTTAAGGCTACATTTACAGGCCCTTCTAACCTTCCTATAGTCCATGTTGTTAAAAACCAGAAAAATCCTCAACCCTGATACACTTACTGTAACAGTTTCAGACACAGTGCCAAGACCTGCTGGAAAAAAATTGTCGAGGAGGTGGGAAAAGGGGCATCAGTATGAAGGACGAGGCGCTTCATGCTGACATCCCTACCCAGCTTCAAGAATCCTCCATAATCTTGAACAAACCAGGAACTACAGCATCTGGAGAAGAAGTTTCAGTATTCAATGATAATAAAGAAATTGATACTTCTTACTCCTCTTCTGATGACTCTCCTATGTTCCTCACACTGCCACCCTATTTGGAAGTCTGGTTACCCGGGTTGCAGTTCAAGTTCATAAAATACCAGTTCTTTCCATAATTGACAGTAGCTACCCCATGAATGTCATATCCTCCAAGTTAATGAAGCTTGTCAAGATACTCCCAATATGCCACACTATATGGAGTATGGCACGGCTGGCCCCCAGTGTACCTGATCTATAGGGGCTTATTCCTCTCTGCCGATACAGTTTGGGAAGCTCGCTGTAAACACACCCACCATCGCTCTAGATAACCCTAGCTATGACCTGCTCCCTCAGGACTCAATTTCTTTGAGAATATTCGGCAGTACTCTATTATGATGACGGCTTTCTATCCCTACTGGGGCATCATGTCCCACTGATCTTTGAGACCACTCATGATTCTATAACTGAGGTCAAAGCCTGAGCTTGTTTTCTGGAGAGTGAAGGCTGAATCGATTGGCTCAAGCATCACATTAGGGGCTCCTGAGTCCGACTGCCCCCTCCTGCTGTTGATGGGCAAGAAGGCATGCCAATTTACTTACCTAAGGCGACTACAATACCCCCGAAGTCTCAGGTCATTGCTGGCACCCTGGTCCATGTTAACATCCCCACGGGATACCTGTTGGAAGTCTGAGGCCTAGACAACCCATCCACAAAAGAGGTGCTAACCTGCCCAGGGATCCTAGATCCAGCTTTTGGTGAATCTATATCAGTGCTGTTGGCCAACCTTACTGACAAACCCAAAATAGTAGGTCCAAACAGTCCTGCCGCCTATGTCCGCCTACTACCATTGAAAGCTATTGTCAATGTCCAAACCTTTGGGGACTTGAGAGATTTCGGCCTGGAAGCTCCACCATCAGTTAGTCTAATCAATACTAATATCAGCAAAGACCTCTTGGACGACCAACAACATAAGGTTCAAGAGCTGTTGGAAGAGTATCTAGACTTATTTTTGACCTTAACCTATGACTTCAGAAGAATGAACAGAGTCCTACATCATGTAGAAACTGGGGATGCTCCTCCCTTCCAGTCCCAACCTTACCAAAAGAACAAGGTTGAAGAGGCCCGGGTGACAGTTAGACTCAAACAACTACTCAACGCCGGACTCCTGGTACCATCGCGCAGCCCTTGGGCCTCTCCTCTTCTTTTGGTTCGGAAGAAGGATGGCAGCCACCGGGTGGTGATGGACTATCGATGACTAACTCCATCACCAAGAAGGACAGTTATCCTATGCCCCAAATTAACGATTCCCTTTGTCTTCTTGACGAATCCCAGTACTTTTCCGCCATGGACCTTGCCAGCGGATAAAGGCAGTTTGAGCTCGCCCCTGAGGACTGCGATAAGTGTGCACTTATAGATAATGAAGGACTATTCAAGCCCACAAAGATGCCCCAGGGCCTTTGTAACGCCCCACCCACTTTCCAATGTGCCATGGATGGGATCATTGGGGACTTGAAGCTTTCATGCGTCCTTATCTACCTAGATGACATCTTTTTCCCATAAACATTTAATGGGCACATTGAGCATCTATGGGAAGTCTTCAATTGGCTACAAAAGGCTTCCATAAAGCTTAAACCTTCAAAGTGCTCCTTCTTCCAATCTGAGCTAGAGTTCCTGGGATATAAGGTTTCCAAGGACGGCATCCAGCCTATACCAGACAAGGTCGATGCCATAGAGAAGATGACACCCCCCAGAGCTTAAGGGATATTCAGGTATTCTTAGGCATGGTGAGCTATTATCGTTAGTTTATCCTCCAGTTTGCTGACCTTGATGAGCTGCTGTTCTACCTCCTGCAGAAAAACGTGCCGTTCAAATGGCGGCCTGAACAAGAACAGGCTTTTAATGCCTTGAGAACTGCTCTATATACTAAACCCATTTTAGTCTATCCACGCTTTGACCAGCCCTTCTTGCTGTTTATAAATGCAAGCGATGTTGCCATCGGGCTATCCTAGTCCAACATGATGAGAACCAAGTCGATCATACCGTGGCCTATTTTAGTAAGACACTGAGTAAAGCTGAATGGAACTACAGCGTTACTGAGAGGGAGTGCCTAGCTGTCTTGCTAGCCATCAAACATTTATGGCCTTATCTCTATGGTACCCATTTTACTATTATTACAGACCACTCCTTGCTCCGGTGGCTCCAGCAAATGAAGGACCCAGATGGCCAATTAGCCAGGTGAGCTTTATGACTGTAGAGCTATGATTTCACCATCATTCATCATGCTGGCGCAATTCACCAAAACGCTGATAGCCTCTCCAAGATGCCAGTACTAGCAGCGTTGACCCCAAGGAGGACTGGCTGTATAATCTAATAGGCCGACCTGAGCAATGGGAGTTGGAAATCCATGAGGTCCAAACTGAACTCCGAAGGATGACTCAAGACACTCAAATTAAGGATGGTCTGCTTTATAAGAAGATCAATAAGAAGTGTCTCCCTTATGTCCACCCCTCCTCCCAAACTGATGTTATTCTAGAGGCCATTCCACTGTGGGACATGGGGCCATTAAGAAGATTCACAAATGGCTGAAGTCACGATGCTACTGGGACCAAACAATAGAAACTATCCATGAGGTCCTGGAAGCATGTATGACTTGCTAATCTCAAGACTGAGACAATCCTTAATTCCAACATTTTGTTGTTGCCCTGACTGGGACCTTCAGTGTAGTTAGCATTGATGTGGTGGGCCCCCTTCCCACTGGGGTGCATGGCCATAAGTATATTATCCTAGCCGTGGACCACTTGACCAAGTGGGTTGAAGCAATTTTTGTCCCAGCTGCCACTTCCAAAGCCACAGCCCTCTTCCTCGTTTGATCCGTTTTCACCCAGCATGGGTGCCCCCAAACCTTACTTTTAGACAATGGATTGAACTTCACCTCGCAGGTAGTACAAGAACTTACCTCGCTATTTAGCACTACCCATAGTTTCGCTGCCCTTTACCACCCCTCTACTAATGGGGTGTTAGAACATGCTAACACAACTCTTATTTCCATTATACAAAAATTAGCTGCTTTGGATCCTTCCCGTTGGAACCATTACCTACCTAGCGCTTTGCTTGCCTACAGGTTAAGCTACCACTGTCGGACATTCTCCTTTTTAACTTAAGAAAAAGAATGTTGGAGGTAAAAGTGCTCCCAAATCTGCCACCATGATTGGCCCATCACCTGCCCAATCTTCAAATAATATTGTGGATATCAACAATATGAGTACCCACAGCGAAAAGACCTTAGCAGATTCTTGGTGGAATCCTAACTATTGGAAAAATACAGTTTATCACAAAAAATTGGCTTAAAAAGGTAATAACTAATAATAGGATTACTCCAACTTCTCAGCCAAATTTGAGGAGTTCAATATCGCATGGATCTGAACCTCTGCGAGGTGAGAAGATTTTACCCATTAATGATTGGGTGTAAACTAACCAATCATTACCATATGAGTCTGACCACTGCCAAGGTGAGAAGATTTTACTTGATGCTGATAGGGTAAAAATTAACAAATCATTACCACATGAATCTGACCACCTCCGAGGTGTGAAGATTTTACTCAATGATGATAGGGTGCGAATTAACCAATCATTACCACCTGAGTCTGACCACCGCTGAGGTGAGAAGATTTTACTCGCTGGTGATTGGATACAATTCATCAAATTGTTACCACATGGGTCAGTTTTTCCTCAAAAATTTTATCTTTGATCTGATAGGCCAAAAACCTATATTTCCTAATTTAGATGACTCAGCTTTATATTCTTTTGCCTCAAATATCAATGGTCTCAAAATTTAAACTAGTTTAAATAGAAAACACTAGTATCGAGAAAAGGACCTTTTCTGGTTTTGCCCTGCCTAAACAATAAAAAACATAAAAAACTTTAACAAGCATTATTTATTACTTTTATTATAAAGTAAAATTCTCACTTTAACCAAATTATTTGTGGCATCCATTGGCGGATCCCACGACCACCAAGTCATCAATATGTACCCATTTGAAGCCCTATATGGGCGGGCACCTTGGCTACCAAGTAGCATCCAGCCATTTCTCGAGACCTCCACACCTGAGAACTCCAAATTAATTATGAGGGCCTTAGCTGAAGAAATTGTCCAGCTTCAAGCCCTAGCCACCCAAGGCATTGTCACCACTACTGGAAGAGAGACATCCTGATTTAATCTTGGATGATTCTCCTTACCAATTTTCAATTAGGTCACCTTGTTCTCTTCTATCACCATCAACCTGAAGGCTGACAAAATAAGTTAGATGTTCTTTGGTCTGGACCCTATAAGTTCATTCATAGAGTGAAGTCTGAGTACTCCATTGCTGATGTCAACCAAGGGACAATAGTCAATCGGGTGCATGGTCAGTTCCTTCTGCTGTATTTTCCCCTCTGACAGGATCTTGAGGGGGGCGTTGTCAGAATTTGAGATAACAAATGAATCAAATTCCCACTTCTGGTTTGGGCCATACCAAATTGTTTCCTGAACCTATCCAAGAGAAATTGACTTCAGGATCCTCCTCCCGATTCCTGAGTCACGTGGGGCGGCGTTTCCACAAATTCAGTCAGGTGGGCGGCGAATTCCATTGAGGATGCCTTTGAGGCGGCCAATCCAGAAGATCAGGAAATATCTGAATGGATGAGGCCCCAACAATCCCTGAGGCACTTTGTCCCCACTCACCCTATAAATATCAAATTCTTTTAAACTTAATAAAACACATTTGATATCCTAACCAATCTTTCTCTTCCTTCTCGACCTTTTCTGTGAATTTGCAGCTTCAAGCCACATTCAGACCTTGGCACCAGTCTAGAGAACTGTAGCGCCGAAAGGTATAAACTGATTGTCCATTTTTGAATCAAAATTTGTAATTTAAATTTTGAGTTAAAACGCCAGAGGGATTTCCAACTAAGGGTGGCTTGGAACCAGGGTTTTGCCCGCTCCAAGCTATGCTTTAGGCTAAAAAAAGCTTCAAGCATGGCCAGGAGAGGGCTTCCAAAAATGCGACCTTTAAAAGGTCAAGCTTCCGTCATTCTAAACCTCAGTTCAGAATTTTGCAGCTTCTCTTAGCCGTTTAGGCCTCATGCCTTACCTGAGCGTTGGGTGCAACAAGGTTTTGTCATAAAAACAAAACCTTGAGCTTCTGGGGCATTGGCCCTCCCCAATTGCTCTGACTTTTCTCTTGTCTCGCTTGTAATGCCAGAGAAATGCTTGGAACACCTCTCTTGATTTTATCACATTAAATAAAAATAAAGGTTACTTTTGGGATTTACATCCTCGCTTACCTGCCGTTCTTTTACACATCTTAGATTCCCCCAAATTTTAAGAGTCAAAGATGGGTGGGTATTACTAAACCCTACCATCTTACCTCAGTGATCCAACTTGGCTGTTGAACCTATTTCAGCGTCAATTTACTCCACAAAAAATTCAGGCATCTGGCAAATGAAATCTGGTTGGTTCCATTCATTACATAATTCCAAATTCACCTTTTTTCACAATTCCAAGCTTCACTCACCCAATCTTGTTGTTGCCTTGGGTCCCAGTTGTGAGTAACCAGCACCGGAAGGAACTGGTGACTGATGGCCAACCCTGGAATCAAGGTGATGGTGGGTGTTTATTTGGATGAGGTCTCCCCCTCATCAGAGATTGGAGGGCATTATGGGAACCTGGCCCAGCAGATTCCTTACTTTTTGGATCAGCCCCTTTATGTGTTGGATGCGGCCAGGAAAAGCCAGACCATGCACCCTTTTTGGGAGCACATCCCAGCCAAGTGCCTGGCGTGCTCCCAACATCAGGTGGGCTGATCCAGTAGCTTAGTCCTGACTTGCCCTTGTCAGAGTTTCCCTCACCATAAGGGATCCAGAATATATTCTGGATAAATTTCTTGGGGCTCGAGGTAACTTGCCCCAAGAACCCTCATGGTGGTGACTTCCTGATTGTGAGCTCTCTTTCAAAGGGTTTCATTTTAGCTGTGGGTGTGTGACAAAAAGGTTCAAACCATTAGTCCCATTTTGACTCAAAATTTGGATTCCAAATTTCAAGTTAAAATGCCTGAGGGATTTCCAATTAAGGGTGGCTTAGAACCAGGGTTTTTACCACTCCAAGCTTTGCTTTAGGCTCAAAAGAGCTTCAAGTTTGGCCAGGAGAGGGCTTCCCAAAGTGTGACCTTTAAAAGGTTGAGCCCCTGTCATTATGAAACTCAGTTTGGAATTTTGCAGCTTCTCTTGGCCGTTTAGGCCTCATGCCTTACCTGAGCGTTGGGTGCAACAAGGTTTTGTCATATAAACAAAACCTTGAGCTTCTGAGGCATTGACCCTCCCCAGTTGCTCTAACTTTTTCTTGTCTCGCTTGTAATGCCAGAGAAATGCTTGGAACACCTCACTCAATTTTATTACGTTAAGTAAAAAAGGTTACTTTGGAGATTTTCATCCTTGCTTACCTGCCATTCTTTTCCACGTCTGAGAATTTCCCAAATTTTGAGAGTTAAAGATGGGTGGATATTATTAAACCCTATCAGCCTATCTCAGTGGTTTAACTTGTCTGTTGGACCTATTTTAGCGTTGATTTACTCCACTGAAAATTTAGGCATCTGATGAAAGGAATCTGGGTGGTTCCATTCGTTACATGTGAGAGGTTCTAGGAGACTAGTATAGGACTCAGCAAAGCTGACTGAGGATCTATGAATGATGAGTAATCATTGGAACCCGTCCTGGGGTTTGTACAGGTTGATCAGAACTTATTATTTGCAAGAACAACCAAAATGGTCCTGGCGTGGAATGATGCTATAGGAACTACGCTCAAGAGAGGCGTCAGCAAGTAATAAATAAAGGAAGAGGGGCCTCATTGCCAAAGATGAGCATGAGAAGCGTTGAGTATGAACAGAACTGAGCTCTACTGAAGTTACCTTGAGCATGACGACCCTGGCCTGAGGCGGTATCCTTTCTTAAGTTCTTACCTTCTGCTGGGTAATATAGTCAGATGGGGGGATATGTTGGGATTTTATATGCCCATATTACCCAGCAAATTAGATTATATTATAGCTTCTTGCCCATTAGGGATTAGATCATCTAATGAATGTGGAGTTATCATTTTTAATGATAACTATTGTTCATATGGGCCCCTTCCTTTTTTAGTGCATAAAAATAGTTTGTGAATTTCTGCTCAACATCAATTTTGAGCGACTTTTGAAAAACAAGTCAATTTTCCACCACTGCCTCACCGCACCAATTTCCAAATTTATGTCCTCAGATCCACCACCTGCTGCCCCAGTATGGAGAAGCGGTGCTCCACCTTTTAGCATTTACCACCCAGCGGAAAATACATGTGGACTGGCTCATCCAGTCCGCCAAATACATCTGGACGCTATGTCCCTCCAAGGGACATAGCAAAGCACCTCACACAAGTCCACCCAACCCACCCCACCCCCTAGCCCTACCCCAGACCAATATTTGCTTTTGCCTCCGCATTGAGTACGGATGTCTCTTCCCATATGCTGACAAAGCAATAATTGAGCTGGCAACAGCCACCTTTGCACCAGAAGGGTTTATTGACTTCCACCCTTTCAAGGGCTACTTTGATATTGGATTCCCTACTGAAGATGGTGCGGACGCTACAGCAGCAACGCCCTTAATTTATAAAAACACACCCATTACCACCACCCATACACACCACCCCAATGAAAACACACTCGTGGTGACCTTTGCAAACCTCCCCTCACACCTTCCCCCTCAAGCACTCTATGAGGAGTTGATGTCTGTGCTGTCCACTTATGGCACAGACCCTATCCTCCAATATATTGTCCCAATTGGTGCTGAGAGACTAGCAGCACCTCGGGCAATGGCCACCATTACCCCCACCAGCTAAACTTGGCCCAGCACATCCCACCGCATGCCTATATCCCATCCACACCTGACCATTTCTTTTGGGCCCACACTGACAAAGGTTGCACAATTTTCCCCTCTGCTATGAATTGGATCATATGAAAAAAGCATGTCAATATAGTTCACACCCTGCGAACACGGCTAACTCCACCCATGAGGCCATACCAACAGCTTTTGAGTGGGGATTTTGGAATCCCTCACCCCCACAGGCCATGCGCTTGAATCAGAATCAAAATCTAGCACCTCAAACCCAAGCTGGCCAATTCACACCCATGCCAACCAATCAGGTGCAGGCTTGAACCAATGTTCAATCCAAAAAATCTTCCACCTCAAAACTTACCCAACCACAGCCACCTATCACCAAATTAATCAAATTCAAAAAAAATCCTTAGGACTTATTGGATGAAGTGACTAAATCTTGTGAAATTGTCCCAACTCCAGCTAAACCAATCGATCTAGAACCTTTATATGAATTCAGACCTTGATGCCCCATTCCCGCACAAACAATATGTCCTCAGCCCAATGCTATCCCATATCAAAGTGACCACCAGCTTGCCAAGGCTGCGGTGGCCTCACCTAAAAATCACCACCTTAACGAAACCTTGGAAAAATCTGTCACTAAATTTAAACAAGGGCTGCACATCACCCAATTCCCCCACGATTTCCCTGTAGTTTCAAAAGAGGAAATCAAATGCCTATATGAAACTGCCACCAATGCAGTCAAACATTTCGCTGAACTGGAAGAATTTTCCCCATCCACACATGTAATTAGATCCAACATCACAAAATTCGCCCAACTTTCCGATGCCCACATCAAAGCTGAACACCACATGGCTGAGCTCATGGAGGCTATGATTAAGGCCCAAATTCTTGGGTTCAATGAATATATGCTCTGCCTCAACCCTCATCCAATGGACGCCCCAACCCCTTTGCTATCAGCATTGGTCCGCCTCTTCATTGCTGAAATAAAATTGATAATCTACCTGATCCATCCTCCCCCTCCACCATGGATGGATAAGAGGCTCACCGCTGTGCCACCTGGTAGGTTATTTTATCATTTCTTTTGTGTTTCCTGCTGCTTGTTTAGGGTGGTCAGTTTTTGTTTTGGTTGATTTAATTTTGTAATTTTTGTTTCAGTATTGTCTGTCCCCTGGTCGGCTTGCCTCAGTTATATAAAAACTATTGTTCAGGGGAGTTGAATCTAAATATATTAACTGATCTGCTGGATGTTGATCTGCAAGATTATTATTGTTTTGTCAGGGATAATCACCATCAATGCATTTATTTTATGGTTCAATTGCTAATTAAAGAATTATTAATTTTATCATATTAGTCAATCAGGGTTTATCACTGATTGACTTGGGAATCCATTTTTAGTTAATATAGCATATACAATGCTTCAGGTGTAATTTGCAGTTTAACCTTTTAGGTAACGCTGCCTGCTGCTGATGGGTAAAGGTCCCATTGCCTAAGCAGGCTGCTATCCTAAATAGGGTACTCCGCTGAGGTTGATTAAAGATTGTGGGTACACTTTCCTTAATCAACCAAGGAGAGGTCATGAATCTGTTTGGTGGTGCAATCCGTCTAGGTGAATGAGGAAAGTCCTCATGGGTCAACCTCAGAGGGCTAATCCACTTCAACAGCTGCCGTTTCCCAGTGAGGTTCCAACGGAAGAGTTGGTTGCTGAAATTCTTATAAATCCCTGATTTTTATGTAAATAAAGCAGATAAAGATATCACAATTACTTCTATAATTTATGACTTGTATACATTGGTCATATAGTTTACTTTTATGATAAGATTTTAATGATTGAATATCCTTTGTCTGAGTTATTTGGCTATCTTGATCTCCGCAGACTCTGTGAGAAAAGAGAAAATACATAGGGAGAAGTTCCCTATTATTCCAGAGATACCTTCAAGAGTTGGAAGGTCAAGCACCTGCTTAGCGTCAAACTTAATACTTAACCTGGTTTTTGTGAGAGCTCAACTAGAGTAATAGCCTTAATACTTTTACTACCCAACATTATTCAATTAATAACAATAATTCAATCAAGGCACATATAAACAACCTGTGCACTAAACTGATGAGCCAAAGTGAGCCACACTCCAAGTTGTTTAATTGGCTCTCAATGTTAGGAGTAACAAGAGCTCAAAGGTTAATAGTGTTAATTCTAAAAAATCAGATGGTTTATGTGCTACACATTGTTAATACTTAATTGAATAAGTCCCCAACTTCATAAGTTTAGAGCTGTTAACCATATGAAAAGACTTGAGACCAAAAGAGATGTTAGATAATTAAAAAAATGATAGAATATTACCATTGGTCCATCTAAGGGTTTGCACAATTATGAACCATTGTTCCATATAATAAGAATCAGGGTGTTTTTCAATAGTCTCCAGAGTGTTAAAACAATTTCTACAAGTCAGGAGCAACATTAACCCAGGCCCATACTATACTAACAAATTTTAATTGTCCATTTTATTGTTTAATCCAATGCATCTCTGAATGCCATTGGAGCCATACTATCTCAGCGTGCGAACTTGTTGAGGAACACACAGTAGCATTTTCGAAGCCGCGCGCTCACTAAGAACAAGAGAAACAATAAGATCATGGAGATCATTTGTTTGAGCGCTATTCTGTCTGTAAGGAATTCCGCGTTAATCTCCATGAGACCAAATTTAAGTCATCACCAATAGTACCTATTTGTAATGGTTCTACAATCTTAAAGAACCTGAAGGAAGGTTAGATTAATGGCACTGAAGCTTCAAGCCTACAATTAAAGAGTGGTACATCAATCAGGTTCTTTTCAGCATACCGCCAATGAACTCCTCAAGTCACCAATTGTTTCTGTCTTAACCCCTTTTGCATATTGATTGTTTGATAATATAAAAAGCTCGCAGATATGATGAGCAACCTACTACTAAGCACACCTCAGAATGAGTGGTAAAGAAACAAAGTACGGAATGGTACACTCTTTAAGGATAGAGCAATTGTCTAATAAAGCTTCTAATAACCCCATTTTAGCTACCATTAATTGTATGAAGGTCCATTGGATTGTTGGCCATGTTGGATTAAACAAGACGGTGAAACAAGTCAAACAGAGTTATTACTGGTAGTCTATGAAATTTAATATAAGAAATTTTAATGGAATAAAAAAATGTCAGTTGCAACCTCCCTTTAGACCTATACCACCATTCTATCATTTAGACCAATTGGGATTAACAACAATCTGTAATGACTCATGACATAGATACTAGGGGTAAATCGCATGGATAATGAGGGGATGGCCAATGATAAGGGTGTCAAGTTGGCTACCTTGCCTGACTCAAAGCATAACTTGGATCACTTCTGGGTAAGAACCAAAAATGCCCAGGGTGGTGTCATGAAGTTGCATGATGCGATTTTATTCTTTACATCAATAGTCCTTAATAATACACGTTATATTACTCAGAAAAAGAAGTTATTATGTTTAGATTTGTAACAAGGATTAGAGATATCCTATAGATATAATATCATCAAAGAGGGCAATAGTTATCTCTAACCTAGAGCCTATGTTTGTGCATACTCCAGCTACATTTCTATCTTTGATTGTAGTCTCATTTTATTAGTTCAATGTGGCTTAGAGCAGAGCAAAATGAAAAGGTTCATATACCTAATTTCCCCTATAGTTATTTTTTTGGTATATCAACTTCTTTGTAGGTAAAATCCCATACTAAAAGTACTATAAAACTTTATCTAATGAATCTTTAGTCTGGCCTTGCCGCGGACTTCATCAAGGAGGTCTCTAATTTCCTAGGCATTTATATACTCTCAGATTTGTCAGCTGTCTCCATTACACCGCCAGTTGAGTATAGATTTTTAATTAGAGCTCCGTAAGGTTTAGACCCCAACTTTAAGCTGGCAATGAACTCCCCAATGGGAGTCTAACCAAATAGTGGTCTACTTATGCTACTTGTATTATATAGCTTTGTATACACTATATTTAGCTCATGTAGGCGTTAGACCATTCACTGTATTTTAACTTTGTTCATTTTAATAGTAGGTTCCCTGTAATGCTGGTATTAGATCCCTTAACACCTTTTCTGGGAATAAGTTGAGTTTTAAACTTTCTCCTTACACAATCTTAATCTACAATACTTATCTTACCAGTCAGCAATTTCACCCGCCAACACATTATTGTGGCCATTGACCACTTGACTAAGTTGTTTGAGACTAAGCCCATTCTCAATATTAGAGAAATTACCACTGCTAAATGCATTATGGTTCACATTATCTATTAATATAGGTATCCACAGGTTCTCTTAATGGGAAATTTTACAAGATTTATTTCTAAGATAATTCATGAACCAAATGATCTCAAGAGGATTAGAGTTTTTATAGCTGTCCCTTACCACCATGAACTATCAGACTGTTGAGAGAGTTAATGGAACCTTAGAACAGATTCTCTGTAAGTTCACTGCTTCTTTCCTTTGCAATGATCTCTACATTAAACCAAAAATTTACTCTTACAACATTGGTTATCATAGCGCCATGGATTCTCACCCTTCTAGTTAATTTATGGTCAGTAGTCTCCCTTGACTCTCGCTAAAAAATTTTCAATTGATTCCTGGATTGCAAACCAAAGTTACAATACAATCACAACTCCATTATTAGATTTTACTCTAAAGTAAGTTGCTTTGTAGTTGACCCAGTGACTTCCCATTTCTTCCTTATATGAAAAAACAGCTCCTCCCATTATTCATTTTACAATAGTCAATGATCCTCATTACAAAAGCTCTGCTGAATTTTGTATAAATTATGTTGACTATTAATATTATTTGCTATTCTATATAAACGATCACGTTTATTGTCAAACTTGTCACATATTTGTTTAGAACTTTAGCTTAGTTTTACCAAAATAAAGATTTGTGAGCTTACTGAGTAGTTACACTATACAGTGATCTAAGAGTTGGTTCAGTTAACAATAACCTTTGCATTAACATGTAAGGGAATCTCCTTTCACACAAGTGGTGCTCACTAAATGGGTCTGTAGTAGCTAAAAAAGAAATTAAAGCCTTACAATAAAACTGGAGCAAGCAGAGAGATACAGAGATAATATAAATCCATCATTTTTTGCGTCAAAGCTCCTACTCCTAATCAAACAGCACAAGAGAGTTACATTCCAATATTTTCCTTTTTTTGAGAGCTTTATTAATTTAAACATTTACTTAGTGGCAGTTGAGAAAGAATGTAAAAATGATTAAAAAGATTCTGACTCTTTAATCATAAACAATCCTATCTAATATCCTCCTTATTCTTTTGTCAGAAGAACAAGGACCAGATAATTTCAGCAAGATGAGAATTTTTGGTCTCTGGGCCATCATCAAGTAATACAACAAGCTAATAATCTGGCCCAGATTAAGCAAATCTTGTGGGGTATCTCCACCCACTATAAGAAATTCCCAATCGACCATTTTCCGCCATCATGCCCTGATTATAGAAGCGTTCAACAGATATTGGCAAAATGTGGAAGTGATGCAGGACCTAAATAGGCAAATTGAAACTGGTTCCCGGGGCTTTTTGTCAGGCAGTTAATGACAACCACAATACTAGTGTTCAGATTTCAGTTCAGCTAAACAAACTTATAAACAATTAAATTAAATGTTAGCCATAGATTTTAAGCCTTGGACGACCGTGGAGTCACTAATAAATGGATTCAAGGGATTAATCAACTTAGAGAGGAAGTTGAAAAACTGTGTCACTCTGGGAGATATCATTGACAGGCTGAGGTGGTCATGGAACTTGACCAATACCTAACACAAAATGAGATTGGCCACTCAGAATTTATGAATTAACATCAAGACCACTAACCTTCTCTTGTCTGAGTTACACCGGATCATAAATTATCAAACAACCAGACAGCGAGATATCAAAGGATTGAGGGGATTAGTTTGGCATTTCAACAAGAATGGAGATCTCCTCCAGTTTTACAAAGAACTATATCATTAAGGTTTATAACTCCATGCCTTGTATACCACCAACGTGAATAAGATTTGCGTGCTAGTGTGCAGGACATGTGAAGAAATCTCACGGAATTATGACAACTTAAGCAACTTTACCTTTAAGAACAGGAGAACTAAGTCACATGGGAACAAAAAATCAAAGGAGAGTTACAAAATGGTAGATGTCAGTGCCCTAATCAAACAATGCCTACTACTCAGCCGGTGCTATTTTGAGAAGAACCCCTGGAAGAGGAGGCTATCCAAGAAACACCACATAGACCTACTCGCTCCATATTAACTTCATTATTTGCTTTGCCTCCTTATGTGGAGACGCCCACTCCTGAACAAAGTCAACCCTATGATAGTAACTCAGGGCCTCAGGTTGATACTGTGCCAAATAAATCCATATTTGAAAGTTTCTATTCTGGATTCTATTGATTTAATCAGTTAATTATTAAGTTTTATAAGCATGGAAAAGTACAATCACCCTCAAAATTTTAAGATGACCATTCATGAGGAAAATGTTCTTTTTACTGTCATTACCGTGATTAGTTGCTTAGATGACCAGAGTCAAGATTTGATCATGCCCTACTTATATAAGGAACATTGGACCCTTTCCAACACAAAAAGCGCGGTTCTACAAAAGTTTGGATCCCCCAAACGCATGAGGACTCAAAAGCTAAATCTTGACCAGCAGTTTAAAAATATAACAATACCGAGTTTTCTGATAAATTTTAGCATGAGGTTTAGGTACTGCTGGGTGCTAAAGCCATGGTGAACTTTGACGTCAAGATTGCACTTCAGAATGCCACCAAGAAAAATCCTGAATTGCGCCATCTCTTGCTTCTGGCACTCATGAAGGATCTAGATATGCCATCCATGATTAATTACCTGAAAAGGTGTGAAGTTACACCCAGACCGCCTAACATGAAAACTTGGGCCAACTGATCACCATGAGTTAATAAAAAGAATAGAGGTACCATGAAGAGCTTCCCTCCCTGTCAATTAAATTTTGGATATCAATGAAAACTTTATGAGATAAAATGTTGGATCTGTGAACCTAAGTGACAATGTGAGTCTTCCTGCCCTAAGCGACGCCCTGTGATAAACCTCATTACTTCCTGGAGGATGAAAGCAAGGAAAAAAACCTTGGAAGTGGAAGGGGGACACTCTATTGCCAGTCATCATCCAGTCTTGTCTCAGAGTCATGAGAGAAATGTGAGCCATCCTCATATTCAAGAGCCTGAAAAGAGATTCTCTACAGTGTCAGCCATCACCAGAAGTAAGAGAGCAGACATGGAACGAGAGGGACAAGAAGTTGTCTCTAAACTTATGTCAAAAATGCTGTTCACAACCAATTTGGAGATATCAAGGGATCTCAAGACATACCTCCTCTAAAATGGAGTCAACGTCGAGTTGTCAATTGAGCCATTGAATACCCATTCCCTAATTTAGGAGAACAAATCAAGACTATGATAGCCAAATTGATACTCCTTCTATTATTGCAATAAATGGGGATCCACACTTTTTTCTGATTATATTTATATCAATATTCATGTAATTAAGTCCAGTTAGAGCCATTGTCAACAGCAAGCACCCTCATGAATGTAATATCCAGTCCTTTTGCAAAACAATTTAGAATAGCTCCAAATGTGGCCCACCATCAACAAAATGGAATGACTGGGAATATAAGGACCACAAGTGAGGGAGTTTATAGTGTGTTACCAATGCAGTTCAGCTCTTTGCAGTCAGTGCCACTGCTATAATAATTCTTAACAAATATTTATAGTTGCTTGTTGGCATTATCTTTCTCAAATTTTAAGTAGCTGTTTTAAACTATAATGAGAACACTTTTACCATCTTTGATCAAACATTACTTCTTTACTACACAAGAGCTAATAGGACTTCCCTAACTCATAGGAATAACTTCATCAATGTGATTTATGACAATTGTGTAGTCCCTATCTGTTAACAACAATTAATTCACATAAGTTACCTTCCACCTTCCACCATTACTAACTATAAAAGCACCCTTTAAAGCCTTTAAGGACTGTATATTATATATTATGAAAAAGCGTGTGACGTCAAACAGAATGAACTTAGAGTTACTGAAGGATTTTTAAAGAGATTACTCCCCTTGGCAATGATCAAGAGCTGAAGCTTCTACTGCCCTGTTATGATATTTTTGTCGCCAGGTGATCTTTGAATCGCTTTCATTAACTTCCTCTAATATTTCCGGCTAGAGAGGAAGAAATTTTGAGTCTGTAAATTTTACTCCGCTGGAGGAGATTTGGGAAGTACATGAGTTCATAAATCTTGGGAGGTTTGTTTACAAAAAATTGCCCTTACCAAATTGTGCTGTCATCTCAATAGTGAACAACTTGATGAATTAATTGAGATCCAGAAAGAACAATTGATGACCCTCATACAAAAATACGCTCAAGTATTTGCAAGACAACTACAAATCTGGATGTGCAGTGGGGATACAGAACAAAATTGATACTAGAATACAAGACCCATTAGATTGCAGCCAATGCAGAGAAGCAAGCCCATTGACCAAAATTTGCATAAGGAAGGACCATCTAGTACTAAAAAAAAGAGGTGCATAAGGAATCAGCATCTCTGCCAATGGGCAAAGAAGACAAGGAGTAGTTTGATGCTTTCCTTAGGACCTAACGTAATACAATGGGCTTGACTAGCCCAAGAGAACATTAATCATTAAATTAAATCAAGTCTTAAAGGGTTGTTTATTGTGTAAATAATAGTACTATTTAAAGTAATGAGAGGAAATCTGGATTATGATGAGTGATAAGCAATTACCACTTGTAAAGTTGAAAGCGGATTCAAGAAATAGGAGGAGATGGCACAGTCCAGGTTCAGAGTTGGAGTAGTTCATGACTTATCATTGTGGCTGGACTGAGATCATTAGTGGTAACCTAGTTAAGTGGTTTCCTTTATCTGAATAAGGGAATTAATAGAATGTAAGGCACAATAGTTGTCATAAGATGGCTGACTAGAGGAGATAATTACTTAATATAACCTCCAGTTATTATCAAGATGATATTAAGTCAGTTAAGGCATTCGTCCCTATCTCATCAGCCAGATGAGCACTAAATGTGGCGATTTACCAAAATTCGTTAGGACATTTACTTTACGTTAATATGGAAAATCGCTCAGTGCTTTATAATAAATTATTATTAGTGATTTTGGGCTTTATGCCCAATAATCTATAAAATTGATAAAATTAAAATTTAGTATAAACCAAAGTTTACAATAATAGTATTAAGTTGACATCAATTAAATTAACAATTGAATTAGAAATCTAAATTTAAGCTTCACCCAGATTAGGGCAAATCCCAACAGAGACCCCTCCAAGCCTCAACTGGGGTGACAATAATTCTTGGTAACTTGGTTGCTTGAGTTGAGATAGGTCTATTCTATGCTGGTGGGATTCAGTTTGGCATAGACTGGAGAGATCTCAACAAAAGGAAGCAAACCAAAAGGGTTTCAAATCATCAGGAAAATTAAGTTGAAAGGCACTTCTGGAAAGGTGGAGATGATAAATCACAATAGTTGGTTTTGGCAGTGAGGCTACTATTAAAATGAGACATGTTCTTATCAAGAGAGTCATTAGCACCAGCTTGGGAGTTGAGGTAGACAAGGGACAGATTAGTGTAGTAAGTATTTGGATAATTCTGGAAAACAGAAACAATGATATAGTAAAGAGTGGCAAATGCAAAACTGATAACAAAGCTGCATAAAGTGGCCGTATGGATATGGTTTTCAGACATTTGCCCTCCAGACTTCAAGATAAGAATGTTTTGGGGCAAAGCAGGCCAAAAAGGGGAAATGTCATACATTTATAAGTCCTCAATAATGATAAGATCAATTTATATACTAATAACGATTTTATTGACCAAAAGACCCTGGCTTATTCTTGATGGAACCCTGAAAATTGGAGTAACATAATTTCTAATACTTCACGGGCAATTGATGTGAGATCAAGCAGTCAGATTACTCTGACCATGCGGCAGACCCTGGGGCGTCCATCAGATAGTACTCCCCCATCCACGACCAGGTCCATTTAAGCACCTACGCGGGGACCACCCCCTTTTATATGCTTGGTGGGGGTCTCCCAAGGTGCAATAATTTTATCAAATGTGGTTTGCTGAAATTTTTGAATCATTACCCCATGAGTATGTCTTGCCCAAAATAATTCCCCATACATCATTCAGCCAAAGTGAAGTGAGTTTTCCAAGCTTCAATAGCTAAATTCCCATATTTCCTAATTTGTACCAGTCTAAGCTATTCCAAATTTATCATTGAATTTCCCTTGACTCTTGATACAGTTTAAATACTGAATGGTTTATAATCAAAAGAATTCATTTTCTTCCTTTTCCTGAACTGCCTAGTTTAATCATAAAAACCCAGTTTTTATTAGTGTTTCATTTTTAATTTAAACAAACCATTGTGGAATCCAGTGGAGTGAAGCACCAGCGAGCAGAAATCAGCTGGATTCCTACAAAGTGGTGCTCACTACAGGGGATCAACCCTGTACAACAAAAATAAACAAAGTCAAAAATGGAGGCTTTCAATTTGCTAACCCTCCATCTTTTCCCTTTTAAAATGAATCAAGACTAGTTTCCTTGGAAAAGCAACTAGCAAGTGCTTTATCCCGTCTCAAAGAGCTTGAGCAGCGCCCATTAAACCCCACTTTTAAAGATAAGTAAATCCCTGGTGAAGGGATCATTGCTTTCTTTTTGTATGTTTATGAAGCTGCCATGCATGGCGCAACTGATAAGCAAAAAGTTAGCACATCTTTCCTTGCTTAAGTCACTTGGCACAAGAGATGATAGTCCCTTATATGGACACTATGCACACCTGGGCAAAGTTGAAGGAGGCTCTTTTGGCTGAATTCGGATCAAAGCAGAGTCTACACAGGGAAAAGCAGGCTTTTATGTGCCTTAGCATGTATGAGGACGAACTGACCACTGCCTTTGCTGAGCAATTTTACCTTGCTGTGCAAAGGTTATCAAAGTCTAACATGCTAACCCTTGATGATGCTATCACAGCCATATTGACGGGTTAGCTTCTCAACCCTCCCTTGCCAGGCATATCATCTCAGTGAAACGTCACTTCTAAACATCTGTGACATAAAAGAGGCTCTGTTAGACGTTGCCAATTTCCATTCATGTGCAACAACAAATGAAGCTGAGGTAAAACCTTCCATTCTAACCATTGAGGAGATTTTACCCTTAGAACAGTTGGGGATGAAGCCACCTGTACCTATCCTCACTGTGAAAACTGCTCCCTCAGTGCGACTTAAAACAGATCTCACTCCCTCCTGTAGGTCTAAGCCCTATGATGCAGCAATACCGGGCTCCCACACAAGCTCACCAAAGCCGCTGTGCTTTCCTCACCCAACAAGCTGGTAGTTGCTCTCCCTAAGACTACCCAATCTCATGTGGCCATCTCCTTTACCTCGATTGCAACCTTACTAGTTGTTAAAAATACCCCTGGGGATGTATCTGAGGGGGGTGATGATGACGTTGGTTATTACATATTGGGAGCACCCATGGAATTGGAGGTTCCTGATTATTTGAACGCTGGAGGAGTAGACGAGACCACCATACCTGAGGAAATGTACCTCATCCAAATTCTAGGGTGTCCAAAAGTTATTGACACTGCCAGTGATGGCGATCAATTCTTAGCTGGCTTGATTCAATCTCTTCAGCGGGTCCATACCATGAAGTCCATCCTGGATAAATACCCTGAGATTGCTCTCAAACTAACCTCCACTTTCTGTCTCAATGAGGTTTTATCTCTTTCACCTAACTTTGGAGTAGCACTCACCAAGGTTGAAGTGGTTAAACAAAAAGTCCAGATAATGACCATCCTGGATACTGGCTCCCCTGGTTAATGTAATCTCCACTAAGTTCATCATAAAGATAAAGCTGGAGCCTAACTTGGAGAACAATCAAGAATTTGGTACCGCTGGCCTGAACAACACCTGTGCCATTTGGCATACTCTTCTTTTCCCATTTAAATTGAAAAGCTTATATTATTAGCCCCTGCAGTGGCCTTGGACAACAACACCTATGATATGCTTATAGGTACCCAGTTTATGACTGAGTATGAGGGAATAATAAACATGAATCAAGGTTTCCTCTCATTACTCAACTATGAAGTCCCTTTAGTCTTATCCAATAAAGAACCCAGCAAGCATGAATACTCTTGCCTGGTTGAATATCCCTTTTTAGCTATCACTTTGCATTATTCCACCTCTGGGAGCAACACAAAAAATTTCCCAATTCAGTGGATGCTAGAGATGGAATCCCTTTCTACGCTGCAGATGAAGTCTTGATTAAGTCTGATGAACAAAGAGTGGTTGACACAAAGATCACGCTTCAAATCCTCCACCACTGCTTGTTGCATATCATAAGTCTTGAGGGCGTTAGCCTCTTGGAGCCTCAGGTATTGCCTGGGATGCTAGACCCAGCCTACCAGAGGCATTATGCTATTGTGGTTGGAAACCTCACCGGCAAGGACATGGTTATAAAAAAACACAAGGAGATTGGCAGAGGCTTTTCAATCTTAGTGGAGGACATTGAACGTATCCACTACATTTGCTCTATGACGGATTTGGGCTTGCCAATGGTTAACCTGGTATGTACCTTACCCAACATCCATATCTCAGATGAGGTGACCCCAGATGAACTGGAAAAAGTTCATGCTTTACTAGATGACTATAGCGACATATTCTTGAAGTCAGATACTGACTATGGACACATTAAGGGCTGGAGCCACTCCATTGATGTAGGTGATGCCCATCATATTAGGTCAAAACCTTATCATAAGTCAAAGGTGGAGGAACAACAAATGAGGACGGAGTTTCAGCAGTTACTAGACGCAGGGTTACTAGTACCATCACAAAGCCCTTGGTCTTCCCCCTTTTTCCAAACAAAAAAAATGGAGGTCATTGGATCATCATGGACTATCACAAATTAGATAACCTCACGAAAAAAGGATAGCTATTATATCCCCTTCATTGATGATGCCCCAACACAACTCTCTGGATCTAATTTCTTATCCGCAATGGAGATGGCTAGTGGCTTTTTGGAAAATGGCCTTTTTCCTCAGGATCAGGAGAAATGCGATCTTATTTGTAGTGAGGGTCTCTTCCAACCCACCTGATTGCCTCAAGGGTTGTGTAATGCACCTGCAACTTTTCAGCGTGCGATGGATCCCATTTTACAGGATCTGAAGTTAACTTGTGTCATCATCTATCTTGTGATATCACGGTGTTTTTATAGACCATCAACGAACATCTTGATCATCTGAAGGAGGTGTTTCAACGGTTATGTAAGTCAAATATTAAGTTGAACCCCTCGAAGTGTACCTTCTTCCAAAGGAAACTGGATTTCCTTGGCCACTCCATTTCCCAAGAAGTGATCCAATCCATACAGGACAAGGTTGAAGCAATCTCAAAAATGCCTCCCCTAAAAATCTATGGGATATTCAGGTATTTCTAGGGATGATGGGGTATTACCATCAATTCATCCCTAGTTTGCCCAACTCAGCGAGCCCCTTGTCCGCCTATTAACCAAGGATACCCCTTTTTATTGGGGTGCTGAACAGAAGGTCGCTTTTGAGACGTTGAAGCAACTATTACAACAACTTCCTATCATGAGGCATCCTGATTATAATAAACTGTTTATCTTGTTTACTGGCGCCTCTGACTAAGCCATTGAAGCTATCTTAGACCAACTGGATGAAAACGGTGTAGATTATCACATATCCTATTTCAGTAAGATGCTTTTAAAAATGGAATGCAACTACAGCACTACAGAGAAGGAGTACCTTGCCGTTTTGTCAGCTGTAAAGCACCACTCCCTTTTCTTATATGGGACCACCTTTGCTGCAGTGACGGACCATGCTTCATTGTAGTGGTTACAGAATATGAAGGATCCTACTGGCCAGTTAGCTCACTGGGCTCTAAAGCTCCAGCCTTACGATATGAAGATTGAACACCAAGCTGGGACCCGTCACTTAAATGTTGATGGGTTGACTCAGCTACCAGTCCTTCACTTGGATAATAGTGAGGCGGAGAGGTTACATGACCTCTTAATGACCAAAATGAATGAGAGGATGAGGATGATCCTGTCCAGAAGAAGTTATCCTGGCACTATTGCTACACCAAAGTGGATAATGGAAAGTTGTATAAGCAGTTTGGGGCAAAATTGTTGCCTTACCTTCGGCCCTTGGAACGCGTACCTGCTATCCTAGAAGCTCACTCCACTCTAGGTCATGGAGGGGAAAAGAAAACTTATGAGTGGATTAAGTATTAGTACTATTGGGATGGAATTATGGAAACTATTGTTGAAGTCTTAGATGCCTGCCTTACGTGTAAGAAGAAATCTGGTTTCAAGACTATATACCAGTATCAACCTACTACCCCTCAACAACCGTTCCAAACCATCAGTCTGGATGTAGTAGGTTCCCTCCCTCAGACTACTGGTTGAAACAAATTTATCCTCATAGTCATTGGCCATTTCACTAAGTGGTTGAAGCCGTGGCTCTCCCTTCCCAAACGGCAAGGCCACAGCAACATTTTTATATCAGAACATTTTATCTTGACATGGCTGTCCCCAAGTACTACTCTGCAATAAAGGTAAGATATTCACCTCCATAGTAGTCAAAATCCTGGCTATCTCCATGGGCTCAACAACTTTTACCTTCTCCATACAATCCATCTACTAATGGGGCTTTGGAGAGAGCAAATGGAACCTTGGTCTCCATTCTATGAAAAATGGCCTCTTCTGATCTACTTCACTGGTATCAATTCTTACCCAGTGCCCTTATGACCTACCAGATTAGTTATCACCGGATCTTGAAAATGTCCCCATTCCAAGTCTTGCATGGGTGGAAACCTGGAATACCTGATCTCCTAGTTAAGGATGTATTTTCATCTAAAGTTGAGGAGCCTGAGAAAGTTATGAGATGATTAACTCAGCGCATCTTCCAACTCCAATCTAAGGCTATGACCAATTTAGCAAAAACGATGACTAAAGAAGGGCAGGCTGCCAATGAGCCCTGAACCTCCCTACCTACATTCCAAGTGTCTTACATGTTATTATACTACCATATACGCGTCACTCCTAGAAGTGGCAAACTTGGATCAATTTGGGAGGGTCCTTTCACCATCACCTACAAGAGCAGTAATGAGTACTCTATAAAGTCCTTGTCTGCCATGATTATCATCAATTGGGTACATGGCCGCTTCCTACGCCCTATATTCTCCCCCCCAACATTCTTGAGAGGGGGATGTCAGACATTTGCTCTCCAGTTTTCAAGATAAGAATGTTTTGGGGCAAAGCAGGCTAAAAAGGGAAAATGTCATACATTTACAAGTCCTCAATAATGATAAGATCAATTTGTATACTAATAACGATTTTATCATCCAAAGACCCTAGCTGATTCTTGGTAGAACCCCAAAATCAGGGTAACACAATTTTAAATACTTCACGGGCAATTGATGTGAGATCAAGCAGTCAGATTACTCTGACCATGCGGCAGACCCTGGGGCGTCCATCAGATAGTACTCCCCCATCCACGACCAGGTCCATTCAAGCACTTACGCGAGGACTACCCCCTTTTATATGCTTGGTGGGGGTCTCCCAAGGTGCAATAATTTTATCAAATGGGGTTTGCTGAAATTTTTGAATCATTACCCCATGAGTATGTCTTGCCCAAAAATAATTCCCCATCCATTGTTCAGCCAAAGTGAAGTGAGTTTTCCAAGCTTCAATGGGCTAAATTCCCATATTTCCTAATTTGGACCAGTCTAAGCTATTTCAAATTTATCATTGAATTTCCCTCACCATTGATACAGTTTAAATACTCAATGTTCCGATATTGAGAGGGTTTGTTTTCTTTCTTTTCCCACTCTGCCTATTAAAAATCATAAAAACTCAGTTTTTTATTAGTGTTTTATTTTTAATTTAAATAAAATTGTTGTGGAATCTAGCGGCGTGAAGCACTAGAGAGCAGAAATTAGCTGGATTCCTACAATTGTCAACCAAACCTGCGGTTGAAACCAAAAGTGGCTCCAGGGATAAAGGAAGCAATCTAACACAGGGTAAATTCCGCCATCATCTTTAGGAGCTTTGAGGATGGCTCCATGGGCAAGGAAAGCTTGGAAACAGAGGTCCAGGCCATAACATCAAGGTTTAAAGTGGGTGGTTTGATTTTAAGGGTAAACCAATGAAAATAACATATAGTTAGGCAACTAAAGAAATTCTCCTGGACGTTTAGATCTTCAAGGTCCAAGCTGATTCCTGGAGGAGGTGCTTAATTAAATTAGGTTTTGATAGCTAGTAGCTAAATTAATTTAAATATCTGGATCAACCTCAGGTTGTCTGAAATAAAATGATTTTTAGTAGGAGCTAGAAGGACATGGGGAAAGTGTCTGTGTTATTTGGCTCGGTAGACATATCAATGGAGGTGAGGAATTTTGATCTTGGCCACGCTTATTTTAAAATGGCAGCTGAGCAGGTCATAAATGGTTTGGGCAACAGGTAAAGGTAATCCTTATTTAAGTGGGTAATCTCATCTGCAGAGACTATTTAACAGCTGGAGTTTGCAATACTTATGAGTTAGTATAAATTTAGATTGAGTGACGTCAGTTTTGCAGATTGATAGAATGTCGTGGACAAGAGATTTTGGGCACAGCCTCACTTAAAAATAAAAAAAGGCGATCAGGAGGTTGCTTCTTAAAATCCTTTAAATTAGACAGAGTTTTTCAAGGAATTTTGATTCTCTGACACTGGCAGAAAATTTTAAAATATTAGTGAAAAATTAATTATATTGATAAATAAAAGGTTTAATTTAAAATAAACAAGAAAAAGGGCGAAAATAGGTTTTAAAGGCTCTGATTTTGTTGTCAGAGCAGTGAGGAGCATCAGCACTGAGAAATGATGCAGGTGCTGAGGAATTTTAGTTGGCTGCTTTGTCAATGAAGTAGTGAGAAGCGCCAATTCCAGAAAATGGAGAGAGCGTCTAGGCAATCAGTTTGGATGTTCTAATTCCAAAGTTAAAACAGCAAGTAGCGTTGGCGCCAGAAAATGGAGTGGGCGTCAAGGCATTTAGTTCAGTTTTTTTAATTTTGCCATTAAAATGGCGAGAGGCATCAGAACTAGAAAATGGAGAAAGCATCAAAGCATTTGGTTCAGCTGTTCCAATGTTAACATTGGAACAATGAGAAGCGTCAACATGAAAAGATGAAAAGGGCGCCAGGGCATTCAGGTTGGCAGTTCCAATTTTCATAGGAGAGCTGCTGAATTTTATGGGCGATAGGATTTCCAGCAGGGAGTCATTAAGCTTGTTGCTGCTTTCAAGAAGGTAAGCCCTAAGTGGTTTGTCCAGCGTGTTTAGCATTTTGATGCGTTGGAGGTATTTGGAGCTTTCACAGGACTCTGAGGCTTAATTCCATTTTTGAGCTTAGAAATTAGCTCTATGGCTTAATTCATCATTAAGTTTGGAGATTAGCTCTCAAGACTTAATTTCACCATTGTTTGGAGATTAGCTCTTGAGGCTTAATTCCATTGTTGAGTTTGGAAATTTACTCTTGACTTTTCCCAAAGTGGTCAGCTGTAGCAAGTTCAGGTTCCCCTCAGAGATCTTCATCATAAGAAACTGGAGAGAGTGGCAAGAATCTTTTTGGCTTAGCTGAGATAAGCCCAAATTTTAGTGACTTATCACAGGTTTTCTCTGGGATAGGAGGGTAGATTTGTTGGTGCTCTCTTTGGAGTTTCTCTACCATTGGAGTAAAAGCATCACGATTCATAGCTCATGGGCTATATTTAGTCCTTCTTCTGTCGCATCATCATTTTCAAGTTCATAATAAGTATCTGCAATTGTTCAGTGGCATCTTTGGCATAATCCTTGATTATATTAAGTTGTTTTTCATAGTATTGCATATAGCGTACTCATTCAATTTAATCTTCCATTATTTTCATGGCTGTCATCATCATTTTAAATAAATGCATGGCACAACTTGTTATAGCACTTGTGACATTCAGGTAGGTTTGAGTGCGTCAAATTCCCAAGAGTAGACCCAGCTCATGTTTGCAAGGTAAAAGGGCTTCTTTTTTTATGCTTCATTTTGTTTTAATTTCTTATGTTGTCCTAAGGTGCTTGACATTTTCACAGTGGTAACTCAGAGTGCCCATGTAGTGAGCACCAGGCTTGATATTTTTGCCAATGGGCCAAGCTGACAAGGAGTAGTTGGATGCTTTTCTTAGGACCTAACGTAATACAATGGGCTTAACCAGCCTAAGAGAAAATTAAACAGTAAATTAAAATTAATTCATAAGGGGTTAAGTTTATTATGTAAATAATGGTACTATTCTTGTACTGGGAGAAAATCAGAATTATGATGAGTGATGAGCGATTACCACATATAAAAGTAAAAGTAGATTCAAGAAAGTAGGAGGCGATGGCACAGTCCAGGTTCAGAGTTGGAGTAGTTCAGGACTTATCATTGAAGGCTTGATTGAGATCATTAATGGTAACCTAGTTAAGTGGTTTCCATTATCTGCATAAGGGAATGAATAGAATGTAAGGCATAATAGTTGTCATAAGATAGCTGACTAGAGGAGATAGTTACTGAATTTAACCTCTGGGTTAAATAACAAGATGTTTTTAAGTCAATCAAGGCATTCATCTCTATCTTATAGGCCAGTGAGCACTAAATGTGGCGATCTAACAAGATTTGTTGGGTTTGAACTCAGCGGTATTATGGGAAATCGCTCAGTGCTTTATGTATGATTAATATTAGTGATTCTGGGCATTAGGCCTAATCAAAATATAGATTGCTAAATTGATATTAAATTTAAACCAATGTCACCAATATTAATAAATAAGTTGTCATCAATTTAAACCAACAGCTGATTTATAACCCTAAAGTCAAGAATTCACCCAGACTAGGGTAAAGCCCAAATAGAAGGAATTGAAGAATCTTATACTTCAAGGAATAGTTGTCCTTTTGCGCATCCCATGTGCCAGTCCAGTACTCATAGTTAACAAAAATAGCTCTAGTAGAGTCGTTATTGATTACTGGCATTTGAATGGTATGACTAAAAATTGTTTTTATCCTTTACCTCACTATATAACGCTTGAACTAATTAAGAGATAATTTTTTTACAACGCCAGACCTCATCAGCTATACTGGAAGATTAATCTGCCTCCCCAGAGTCCAGGAGAAGTGTGACATTATTAATTCTTAAAGTTTTTTTCAACTGACTTATATTCCCTAAGAATTGTGAAATGCGCTGGAAATTTTCCAACGGGCAATGGACACTATCATGAGTTTTGAATATGAGTTGCATTTTGGTTTATCTCGCTATAATAAATATGCTCCTTAAACATTCTTACAACATTTAGCACACCTGGATGAGGTCTTTGGGAGCTTAGCCTGAGCTCAGCTAAAGATCAATCCCAGCAAGTGTCAGTTCTTCAAATCAAAATGGAATATCTGGGTCATATAGTTGACACTCAAGAATACATCTATAACCTTAGAAACTTGCCATCAATAACTACATGCAAGAACCTGAAAGTAAGCAAGATATACAAGTGGTCGTTGGAATGCTTAAGTACTATTGACAACATATACCAGGATCACACAACTTGTTGAGCCTCTATTAGTCTGCTTTGAGGAGAAATCACCTTCCAATAGTCTCAAGAATGCAAAGACTCCTTCAATCAGCTACAGAAAGCTTTGACTAACGATCCCTGTTTTAAGATATCCCAACTTTAATCAGCCTTTCATTATACAATCCAATGCATCTCTCAAGGCTAGAGGAGCTGTACTATCTCAGATATGGTATGACTGGGAAGAGCATCTGGTAGCCTTCTGCAATCATTTTTTGGATAATCACTGTCATGGCCTGATAACATAATTGAGGGTACCAACTGCAATGATAAAGCAGTCGTCAGGAGGACAAAAAGATGAAGTTGGCAGGCCTTCCTGACCTCAAACATACCCTAGACCAGCGCTGGGTTCAGGCCAGACATGCCAGGTTGGTCTAGGGGATGTGTGCGATGCTCAGCCCTGTGTGAAGGCAAGAGCGTTAAATGAACTAGCTATAGTACCAAGGGCGACTGTTCAGTTTTGTTGATTGGCAAACAAGGTTTTAAAACCCGTTCAATTTTTGAAATTCAAAATCAGGTCAGTTGTGTTTACAATCAATAACTCAAGTTTGGTCAATTTCAAAATATAGTCCTCTGGCTGACAAAAGCGTGTGCTTATTGGTACACCTAAACTTAGCACCACATCTACCAATTAATGATTCCCATTTGATTGTTTTAGTATGTTTCCTCAAGACCAATCTTCCTTGTTGGTTGACTTCTTTAATAAATTCCCCCGGTCATTTACAGTTTTTTCAATTTTTGTTTATTTGGGAAAACCTGTGCAGACCTCCTTAAGAAGGTTTTTAACAACGTTGGACGTTCTATTTTCTCAAAATTAGCTAAAAGATCAAGTACACCGTTGGGCCCCCTTGGTCCCCTCTAGCATGAGGCACCTAAACCCCTAGCACAGATCTTTGCTGGGTTATGGGCTCCCCCTTGAGGTCCACCCAAGTGCTACTGCTTTATTGGTATAAACTACTCTATACCGCGTTATACACCCTTGCACTAGGTTACTTTGGCTCTGGCATCCTTTGCGGTGCCCTGTTTACCAATTCCCTAATGACTAGTCCCCTGGTGGTGTGGCTGTGCATTTTGCACCACCTTGCTGGGAACAGGAGAGTTACAACACTCTCCTTACATTAGTCAACAAACACTTTATTTTATGTGCACAAATATTTTCTGTGTGGGGCTTTTGCTGAGTGCAAATTGAGTATGCCTGTCATTTGTCACGGCCTAATTGGGGCTCACCCCCATAATCTCATTTGGCCATTGGTTGGCGAGTCTCAGCATATACTCGCTACCTCCAACTGGGAAGTGCCCACCCTTCTTGCTCATACCTAATGGATATGTATGCTTTGTGATCCAGGAGTTGTGATTCCCTGACTTTCCACCAAAATTAACAGTAGCATTATAAATAAAATGATTCTTTCTCAGAACCATATTTGAATGGTGCAGGCGAAATCATTGATGAAGGGCCTAGTGGTGATGGCCTTGGATAATGATGTACAAACTTCCGTTGAAATGGTATAGGGTCATTCACATTCCAAAGCGCGTTTTATAAACGACAATTCCTTGTATAAAAAATGAGCCAAATACTATCTCTTGTGCCTCTAGTTTGGAACCAATTTCAGTATACTAGATCACCCCAGAGAGCCCGCGCTTAACTCCTACCATGATCAGCAGAACACAGACTGTGGAAAAGGAGTTAATTTTACAATATAAAAATGTTTATGCCGTTGCTGAAGATATGGTGGGACATGTGGCTTCAGTAGTAAGAGTGGCCAATTATCCCTCTCCGTTCTATAATTCAAACACCTATCCTGGGGGCATGCTTATGCCTGATAAATAATTTTCTGGTGAAGTATTTGCGTTGTCTGTTTTAAATAAAGACCATTATGGATATTTTTTGTTAACTGCTACCCTTTCATCCCCTTCAGGTAAAATCAGCACAACTATTTTGGTGGATACCGGAGCCTCTGAGAATTTTATGGACCATGACCTGGCCAACTACCTTGAGTTGAATTACTTGCCAGGTGGTATGGTTAGGGAGGGGCTTCCCACGCTGAAAGTTCTGGGGTTAGTGGATTATCAAGTTGGAAAATATCATTTGGCTGACCGCTTCCAAGCTATCAAAAACCTCTTGTACCCCATTATCTTGGGATTATAGTGGTGGCGAAAGTTTGACGTCAGAACCAACAAGAATGACATTAGTTTGTCCTTAACTTTAGAGAATGGTCATATATATTAGTTGTCCTTTTTCTGAGGGCAAATCTCAGGGTGATTTGCCCCACTAGCCTAATATCCACACTCTCAGTCTTGCTCCAGTACTGAAGCCCTCTCTGGAGGTACCCTTATCTTCCTGTTTGGAGGAGTTGTAATCTTCGTTTGATGAAGCTTCAGTCAATGTACTACTAGCTCATCCAGAGTTTGATTGCAAGTTCAAGCTCACCATTGATCTTGTGCGTATATCTTCTCCCATTTAGCCTTTAACTGTATGGGAGGAGAGGACTTGGATGTGTGGGTTAAAAGCAGTTATCTAAAGGTGCAATTTTCAGCGTACCTCCCCAGTATGCTCCCCACTTCTCTTCATGGAGGAATCCAATGGTACTTTATGCTCATGAATAGACTATGGGAACTATAACAATGCCATTGTACCAGATTTACATCCCTTACACTGGACTCACAGATTGCACGCTATGTGGAGAAGGCGAAAGTCTTCTCCAAACTTGATGTTTAAATGCTTTAATCAGATTGTGATCAAGAAGGGCCAGGAGTGGCTAACTGCATTCCATTCCAAAAAGGAATTTTCCAAATTTGGTTTATGCCCTTTGTACTTAAAAATTCCCCACCAATCTTTCAACTCCATATTGATGCGGCTTTGTGGCCCTTCTGGGGGTATGCGTGGTTGACTATATGGATGATTTTCTGGTGTTTTCCCCTGATCATGAGTCCCATGCAGTACGCCTTCATCAAGTGGTGGAGAGGTTAAATGCAGCCAACCTTAAGCTGACAATCAGTAAATGTGAATTCTTCAAGTCCCAGGTCACCTTTCTGGGCAACGTTGTGTTTGAACAAGGACACATGATAACTCCAGACAAGGGGAAGGCGATTTGTGAGTAGCCACCCCAACTTTAGTCAGGGAATTGAGGAGTTTTTGAGGACATGTACGTTCCTTAAGAAATTCACACCCAATCTTTCTGAGGTGGCGGCGCCCCTGTATAAGGTGATTGGAGCTAAAGTGCTCCAGTGGTCCCCATTTTGCAGGATGCCTCAAAATAAGTAAAGTGCACCCTGTTGTCCATGTCCATCTTTTGCCATGTAGATCCTGAAAAGGAGTTAATTGTGTCTACTGATTCCTCCAACTTCGCCATAGCAGCTGCATTATTACAAGTAGGTGAAGATGGAATAGAGCATCTGGTGAGATATCTTTCTTGGAAGATGTCTCTGCCTGAGTTAGACTACGCCGTTTATGACAAATAGTTATTGACAGTGGTTGAAGCGCTAATTTATTGTGTCATCACTTGCATGGCTCATCCCAACCATTCCACATGCGTACAGATCACCATGACTTACTGTACTATTGCGCACTTCATGTCTTGACCTCACTGCAAACCTGCTGGCATGAGACCCTAGCTAATTTTTGTTTTCCTATGAGTTTACTAAGGGCAAGGAGAATGGTTTGGAGGATGCTTTAAACCACAACCCTGCAATAGCTCCAGATCCTAAGGAGGTAGAGGTGCATAGGACCCAGTTGATTCCGCCTGATAAGATTGTGTCTCAATGACCTCTCCTTCGGCCACATGCCAGCTCTTGCTCCTCTGGAAAATGTGGAGGAATATGGTATGTTCAGAAAGGTAGTCCTTTCACAGCCTCTGTCAGCTAAATATGCTATGGTCCTTGCCAAAAGTGCATTAAATCGGGAGGACATTACCAGGGTTTACCACATGAAGGATGAGATAATGTGGCTTCAGGGATGCCTATAGGTTCGCACCAGATCACTTTGTTTCTGAAATCATCTGGGATCATTATGAAGGAATCACCGTAGGTCATCCTGAGAGGTGAAGACTCTAGAGATAATTTGCCGCACTTACAATTGGAAGTAAAGCCGCGCAGGTGGCCAGGTATTGTAAAGAGTGCCTGGACTGCAACCAAATGAAATGAATTGCCAGCCACTAGCAGGGTTGTTGGTACCAGTTCAAAAGGCTTTAGGGCAGGACTTCTTTATCAGTGGATTTTATTGTATAATTACTTGTATCTGATGGCTATGATGCCATCAAGTTAGTAGTGGACCGTTTTATGAAGTTTGCCCACTTTATTCCCTGCAGAACCATGGTAACCGTGGCTGAGATGGCTAGGCTCTTCATCTCTCTGTGTTTGCTCTTCACAGGGTCCCCCAAGAAATAATTAGCGATTGTGGACCCCAGTTTACTTCTGTCTTTTGGAATGGTTTGTGTAAGGCTCTTCAGATCCATCCCTGCCGTTCAACTGCCTATCACCCCCAATCAGATGGGCAGACTGAATGAGTGAACCAGTGCTTGGAGAAGTTTGTTTGGTGACACATTACCGCAGACCATTCAGATTGGGTTTCCCATCTCCTCATGGCCCAATTCAGCTATAACAACGCCCAACATGCATCATTTGGCTGTTCCCCCTTCTTCGCCAATTATAACTATAACCCCGCATTCAACATGGATCCCAGTTGTGGATTCAAGGTGGAAGAGGTGGTGAACTTTGCAAAAATGATCAAAAAAGTACACTAGGGGGTGAGCATGAACTTGAATGCGGCTATGCAAGCTTATAAGGAGAACGGTGATGGTAAAAGAGGGGTAGGTCCTGCATACAAGGAAGGGGATCTTGTGATGATGGATGCTAAAGACATCCTCATCAAAGCAACAATGTAAAAAACTGGGGCTAAAGAGGATTGGGCCTTACCACGTTGTCAGAAAGATGGGCCACGCCTCATACCAGTTGTATTCCCTCTTTCATTCCAGATCTTTTTGGTCTTCCATGAAAGTAAGCTTAAGTTGTTTAAGGGCCCCCCACCAGAGACTCCAGAGGCTTATCTTGTGGATGAGGCGCCAGAGCGGGAAGTGGAGGAGATTGTAGCCTCATGCAGAGTCAGAAGAAGGCTTGAGTGCCTAGTATCCTGGAAGTGATTTGATGCAGCAGAAAACAGTTGGGTACCAGCATGCGACTGCATCCATCCCCAGGATCTGATCAAAGTTTTACTAGTGGTTCCCTGAGGTTACAGGACCTAAGTCTCAGCAAACCATATTTTGGGAAGTTGATATGACTGGATAGTACACTACCCATACCGGCAGATTGGAGGGGAATCGAGACAAGTCTCGCAATTTATGGAAAAGGTATATAAATTGTAAACAATCAAAATGATGATCAATTGGCAAAGCGAGGGGAATTACGCCGAGATTAGATATAAATGAGAGCTTCTAAAAAATGGAAGACGAATAGAAGACTACCAAGCTGAGGATGCATCCAGATTGGGGAACCAAGATATAAAGAGTCACATGGAGGATTGAAGAGGAGGTCTTTCCCTGTGATTAGGTGGTTGCAGATAAGTCTGTGATTAGTATTGATTAATAAAGGTCAAAATAGGGGGCAAGGCTCCATATATAGTTTATTGAGTTTTATTAAGTCAGCGATCTTCATATTGGTCAATTTGGTTGCTCAGTGGTTAAACCCTATGCAAACTGACTTGGCGGAATCAAGCTTATATGCCAAGAATTAACAGTGGCGCTCACTACAGGAGGCCACTGGTCAACTGTAGTTCTTTGACGCTAGGATACAATGACAAGCCCCCATTTGTTCTGACATAATTTTATCAGATTCCATGCACATTATGCTGAAGAAGCACAGGAGGCACCTAAAAATGAACTGGTATTATTTACTGTAACTGAATCAGGGGATGATGAAGTTATGATAAATCTGCAATTAGAAAACTGCCCTGAGCTGATGACTGACCAACAAGGATGTTTCACAAATGTGACTCCTCAGCAACTGTGGGATATTATGGAGTGGCTGTTGCGCGGATATTGACTATATGAAGATGAGGTGAGGGAATATTCCCTGAGTTTGTTTTATAACCAACAAGACCAAGAAAATAGCTACGCCCTGCACATGTCCTATCTGGACGTGACTACAATGGGGTTGGCTCACCGCCTTGGTACCCACGGAGTTGAGGAGTATCTAGTCGCTTATGTGCAACTGTCTATTCGCCAGCTACTGTGTGTGCTGGCTCGCCACAATATAGAAATTGGATATGTATTATGGTTTGCTCGAGCACAGCAAAACAATACTCACCTCCTGCTTGACTGCCTTGGTCTCTCATTTTTGGAGGTACAAGGGGTGCTGGTACAGATGGACCATCGTGTTGGGGACGTCCACCATTGACTGGACATTTTTGGTACCACAGTTAAATCTAGCATTACCCCAGGTAATAGGAGAGCTGTTGGATTGGCATAGCCTATCAGTGGAGTGGATTCAGGATGTAACAACGTTGGTAAATAATACCAAGTGCTTTATAACAGATCTAGCTAAATGGGCGAAAGCTCTCAAAGCCATGCCTGCTCAGCTTAAGGAAAAATAACACTGATGGAATGGCAAGTGGCGGATCAAGTCAGTTCCTTATCAGCTGAATTAACTCAACTTTGTATCAAATGGAGTAACCAGCGAATGACAGATAATGAGCTTATCCTTTGGTTGACGCCTCCCAAATATCTCCAGCTAATCCGTCAGGTTGCACAAATGGAAGTTGTTAGCCAGGCTGAGCACTGTTGAGCCTTCCCTCTTCTGATCAGTGAGACAAGAGAGTATGTGGACATGCAAGGGTGCCTTGATACCCTTCAATGGGCCAATGAGGAATTAGTACAGGAACAAGCCGTTCTCCTTACCCAAATAACTGATGTTAATCAACAAGCAGGTAACGCTAGCAGGCAGCATTCACAAATGCAGAACATTATTGAAGATGTCATCTTGTGACTACAAGCAGTGGAGCAGAAACTGAACGTTGAGTGGGAATTCCATTGGGAGTTGCAACATCAGTATGAAACACTGCAGCAGGAATTCCAGGATAGACTGTGTAGATGCCATTTGGTTAAAGTGAAGCAGTTAATCAATGAACATTTCTTGGAGCATGCTGGAGCCAGGGAAAGTGGTACAATTAGTGGCAATTTAGGGAAGAATGCTATGGATCAGCAAACAAATATCCCTTGGGCGTTGTGATGGACCCCCCGCGTGACACTACTTCTTCTGAGTCCTTTTTGATAGATTCAAGTCCGTCCAACCAGCCTTATGATAATGCACAAAGGGGTAGTTCCCTTAGTCGCTCCAGAACCAATTTTCCTGCTCCTTGTGGCAGAAACCTGTAGCAAGGCGAAGCTGTTCAAATTTAAAGATTACCTCCTTTCAGTCATGGCGGGAATCTATACGGTTACTTTAAGCATTTTGAATTTGCTGTGGAAGGGGCTTCTGATTGACAGAAAGTGAAACTGCTGCTGCCCACTCTAGATGTGGAAAGCGCTGATCAAGTTACCTGCTACCTTCCAAATAGCTCAGTATCCTATAAAGAAGTTAAAGCAATTGTTCTCCAGCTGTTCAGGGGCGCTACCAAGATGGCCCAACGGAAAGCTGACTTCATGACTATACAGTTGCACCAAAACGAAACCCTGTTAGAATTCACTGAATATTTCTTGGTGGAAGCACATGTACTACTCAGAGCTAACATTTTATCTTCTGAGGATGTTGGTATAGCAATGACAGCGGCCGTCAAACCATATTGGGACTATATAATTCTATGTCTCACATTTTAAATGGAGATGCCAGACTTATTCAAATCATGAACACCTTATGACAACTCTCCACCATAATCAGCACCCCCAATGTAGCCCAAAAAATCCTCTGCTGTCTCCGCTCCAAACTCTTCAGGATATGGGCCGCAGCAACTGAATTATCAGCTGCTGGAACATATTCGTCCCTCATACAAATCAGTGGACCCCTTTTGGCCTATGTACGCTCCACCGGTTTGTCCACGACCCTGGAACCATACCATCAACTTCCAAACTGGTCCTTCCTCCACAAGCTATATATGTGAACCTTTTATGAATACTTGCTTCCAGTGTGGATGAAGAAGGCATTGTGCGGGTAATTGCCCTAGAAAACCACAAGTGTATGCAATGCCAACTGAGAAAATCAAGCAGGGAAAAGCTTGGGTGGAGTAGAGATGGGACGCTCTACCTCTGCTAAGTCCAATTCACTTGTCCCTAACGATTCCCAAGCATCTCTTTGGGTATGATTTGGAACTCAATCAGATGATTTGTTATACCAACAGCTTCTGTCAGATACCCCTGCTTCCATTTCTGATAGTAAAAATTTACCCCCAAGCCCAGAGTTCTGCTAGGACGTGCAGAAGCCATATGCGTGGCAGATCCTGGAACAGACCAGCACAAGCAACGCGGATCCCTCAATGGACGTCACCTCTTTAGTAGGGGTTAATGTAGCCATTCTTGTGGAGAAAATCGCTAGTGAGCATCCTCAGGTTGGCAAGGGTATTTCCTCCTTTTTGAGTAACACAAAGCCCTTGGACTTACATGTAATAAACACTGATGGTTCTTCTTACTTAGAAATGCACTTACTGTGACATTTTCGTTCAAAACACAAAAATCTGCGCTATCATAGACATGGGAGCCCCTGTGAACATAGTCCCTACCCAGTTGGTGGCTAAGCTTCTGTTGAAACCAGATGTGGACCATCGAGTAATATACAGGACTGTGGGGATGCATAGCACTGTGTCTGAAGGAGCATATAGCGCGTTGCCTTAACAATTTGAGTCAGTATGGGCTTCCGCTCTGGTAGTGGTTTTGCCAAATAACAACTATGGCATGTTATCAGCACAGCATTTATGAGAAAATTTGGTGTTGTGATAAATATGGTGGAGGGAACTCTTACTATTTTAGGCCAACAGATCCCTGTTATTTTACTTCTTGTGGAATCCCAATGGATCTGTTCTACTCTAGTCAAATCAATCTAGCGTACAGCAATGGAGTGATTACTGTTTATTATTGACAACTGAAGCGGTGGACCAGGGCCCTCCCCTACCAGATTTATGAGTACAAAGGGATCCCGCTTTGGACAGCAAGCGCTTTGAGCCTACCATCTGGACACCAGTTCATAGTAGGGACTGAGCTTGAAATCAATGTCCCTAAAGGGCTTTAGGAGAAATTATGGCACCTCACCAGCACTCGCGGCTTGAACCACATGTGGATCCAGGGCTACTGCTACCTGGGAATAGGGAGGTGAAAGTGCTGTTAGTGAATCTACAAAAGGAGACAAAAATGATCCAGCGGCACCAAGTGGTGGCTTACCTACACTTAGTTCCTATAGAGGAAGTTCGCCATATTCATGATCTTGGCTCATGGGAGGATCTCAGACTACTGGCAAGCTCATTGTTTGGCATATTGACCGTGTGGTTCCGCTGAAAGCGCTTACTGGATTATTGGTGGAACAGCAAGATAAGGCTATGGCGTTATTTGAAAAAGTATCAAGATATTTTCACACATGACAATCATGATTTGGGGTGCGCTCAAGGGGTGGTACATTGGATAGATATGGAGGACCACCCTCCCATTTGATCATGACCTATTAGACATTCAAAAGCAGCAGAAGAGGTTGTCTCTGACGAGGTGGATAAACTTATCATGCAAGGGATGCTAGATCTGTCAAACAGTCCGTGGGCATCACCAGTGCTCATTGTAAAGAAAAAAGATGGCTTAAATCAAGTGGTTATTGACTATTGCAAACTCAATAATGTAACAAAGAAGGATTCCTACCTCTTCTATGGATTGATGACATGTTAGACTGATTGGGTGGGGCGAATTATTTTTCTGTCATGGATCTGATCTCGGGGTACTGGCAGATCGAATCGCCATCATTGGAACAGGAGAAATGCGCTATCATCACTTTGAGAGGGTTATTCCAGCCAACTCACATGCCGCAAGGGTTGTGCAACGCCCTGGCTACGTTCCAGCATGTCATGGATATGATTTTAGGTGATTTAAAGCTGTCCTGCACCTTACTTTACCTCAATGATATCAATGTGTTCTCACGGACGTTTACAGAGAACCTTTCCCACTTGGAACAGGTGTTTCAGCGCCTTGCTGCTGCTAATATCAAGATTAAGCCTCAGAAGTGTCATTTCTTTAAAGAACAATTAGGATACCTCAGGTTCATCATGGATTCAAATGGGCTTAAACTGCAGCTGGCTAAGGTGGAAGCAATAAGCAAGATAACTCGCCCAGGTAATAAGTGGGACATTCAAGTGTTTCTGGGGATGGTCAGGTACTACTGACAGTTCATTCCCAATTTCAGTTGCATTGGGGCCCTGCTTTTTGAGTTGTTAAATAATAACGCTTCTTTCAATTGGACGGAACAATGCCAGAATGCTTTTGATGTGTTGTGGATTGCATTAGCAAGTGCACCCATTTTGTAATATCCCAACTTTGACAAACAGTTCATAGTGTAAATGGATGCATCCCTCTCCAATATAGTGGCAGTATTATCCCAGAAGGACAATGATGGTGTGGAGCATCTTGTCACATTTTGTAGCTAAAGCTTAAACTGTCATGAACGAAACTACACTGTGACTGGGTGGGAGTGTTTAGTGGTGATCTACGCTTACAAACAGTTTTGGGTATATCTACATGGGGTAAGATTCCAAGTAGTAACAGATCATGCTTCCTTGTGCTGGCTTCAGAATCTGCATGAACTGGAAGGATGGCTCGCACGTTGGGCTCTGAAGCTCCAGGTGTATGATTTTGAGATTATACACCGTCTGGGAGCAAAATATCAAACGCGGATTGTCTTTCTCAGCTGCCAATGGTTTCTATCATGGCGGATTTAGCTGACATAATGTACAAGAAGATGGTGGTGAACAAATACCAGGATGAGCTACTGCAGGTGATTAAGGTATTAGATGGGCTCAGGGAAGATACTTTTTTATGTGAGGGGAAACTATATAAGCAGATCAGAGACTCAACGCTGAGTTTCCCTAAACTTTCAGCTAGACCTGCAATTATTATGGATGCTCATTGGGCTGTAGGATATGTAGGCTTGCGGAAAACGCTGAAGATTTTGTGACCCTGTTACTACTGGGAGAGCATGCATTACAACATATTGAAAACGATAAGTTGTTGCCATCAGTGTCAAGTGGAAAAGCCCTTCCACAAGAAGACCACATACCATCTGGTTAAATCCTGGTTCACCTGGAACACCATTTCCATTGATGTAGTGGGACCTCTGCCAACTAGCGCTAATCAATCCAAGTATATAATTGTCGCCATTGATCATTTGACTCGATGGGTGGAGGCCAAGGCCATTAATGACTTGGGTGCAGTCACCACTGCCAAGTTTATTATGGAATGTGCTATACAGTGACACGGCTGCTCACAGTTCATTCTAATGGACAATGGAACCAATTTCACTTTACACATTCTACTGAAGTTGAATGAGTTAATGGTAATCTGCAGGGTTTTGACCACCTCCTATCATCCAGAATCAAATGGAATGGTGGAGCAGGTCAATGGAACCCTAGTGAACATACTCCATAAAGTGGTAAAGGATTGACCCTTGGAATGGAGTGCCCTTCTGCCTACAGCTGTGTTTGCCTATAATATCAGCTATCATTCATCCACTGGTAAGAGCCCATTTCAACTGTTGTATGGTTGACATCTGGATCTGCCCACCTTGCTTTATTCATATGTAGAGGACACTGGTGGTGTGGACCCTCAGAGATATTTGAAACTCTTATGGATACATTGATCAAGCTGCAAATGGAAGCCTACTCAACCAGTTTGGCCAATAAGATTTGCGATCAGAAAGTTGATCAGAAGAGATAAAGCGGACTTCCACTGTTTGCTGTAGGGGACTATGTTTTATTCCATGACCAGCACGGATTTGGGCGGAAAAACAAGCTCTCCAACATCTGGGCTGGGCTGTTTGAGATAATTGAGAACACTGGCATGGATGTCTACACTTTCAAGGAGCCTGTGGGGGGTCAGATTATCAACTGAGTTTACATGAAGTTCCTTTGAGCATATAAGCAGTAAGAGCCTATTGTCCAGTCAAAGGGGGGTGTAATGTCAGGAAGTTAATATGACTGGACAATATGCTACCCAAACTGGCAGATCAGAGGGGGAATTGAGATGAGTCTCAGGATTTATGGAAAAGGCGTACAAATTATAATCAATCAAAATGACAACCATTTGGTGAATTTAGGGAATTACGCTGAGATTTAATATAAATGAGAGCTTCTAGAAAATGGAAGACAAATAAAAGACTACCAAGCTGAGGATGCATCCAGATTGGGGAACCAAGATATAAAGAGTCATACGGAGAATTGAAGAGGAGGTCTTTCCCCATGATTAGGTGGTTGCAGATAAGTCTGCAATTAGTATTAAATAATAAAGGTCAAAATAAGGGGTGATAGCTCCATATATAGTTTATCAAGTTATATTAAAGTTGGCAATCTTCATATCATCCAATTTGGTTGCTCAATGGCTAAATCCTGTGCAAACTGACTTGAAGGAATCAAGCCTATACACCAAGAATTAACACCATTGCAGCTATGAAGTTGGCCCCAGCTCACAATATCTTTTCCCTTAGAAAAGACCCTGGAGGGGGTGGAGCCTCAAAAGAATGAGAGGGTAATGTTTGGCCTGATGACATGATTGAGGTTATAAACTGTAAAGATAAAACTAGTCATCAGGAGGTCAAAAATATGAAGTTAGCAGGCCTTTCTGACCTCAAACATACCCTGGATTAGCGCTGGATTCAGGCCAGATATGTTCAGGTCAGTCTAGGTGATGTGCGTGACACTCAACCTTGTGTTACAGCAAGGGAGTTAAAATGCACTAGCTATATTTATAACGGTGATGGTTAAGTTCAGTTGCTTGGCGAATGGGGCTTTGAAACCCATTAGATTTTTAAAATTCTAATTTTGGTCATCTGTGCCTACAATCAATAACTCAAGTTTGATCAATCTTGAGATATAGTACCCTGGCCAATGGAAGCGTGCACCTATTGGTGCACCTGAGCTTAGCACCACTTCACCAATTGATGATTCCCCCCAATTGTTTAGGTAGTTTCCTCAAGACCAACCTTCCTCATTGGTCAACTTCCTTAATAAAAATTCACATTAATTTACATTCTTTTGTTATGGTTCCTTGGGAAAACCTGGACATGGACCTTTTTGAGGAGGTCTTTAACAACGTTGGCTGTTCTATTTTTCTAAATTTGTCTACAAGTTTAAGTGCACCGTTGGGCCCCCTTAGTCCCCTTAGACTGAGGCACCCAAAACCTTTAGCACAGATCTTCACTTGGTTATGGGCTTCTCCATGGGGTCCACCCTGGTTGCTGTCTACATGTTATCAACTATTCTATACCACATTATACACCCTTAAAATAAGTTACTTTGGCTTCAGAATTCTTTGCAGTGCCCTGTTTACCATTATTCTAATGACTAGTTCCTTGGTGGTGTGGCAGTGCATCTTGCACCACCTCTCAGGGAATGGAAGAGTTACAGACACTCTCCTTACACAGGCAGAACATGACCTTTTCCAATTTTTTAATTTTATATACTTTGCCATGCAACTCTCTAACAACCCATCATAAAATGAATTTGAGCCCCATTCCATCAATACCCTCACTTTACTGCTCTCTGCCATGACTCACATATTCTGCAAGATCTTGGCCACCAAGGAGGTGCCAAGTCCCCTCCCCTTTGCCATAGTTGGACAGGCATTTTGCTGATTCCACCTGGTAAGAGGGTTTTTAATTATTTTTACTATTTTTTGCCTCCCCTATCATCAAGTGGATCATCTCTGGTTGCATACTCTAAAATAAAAACTTAAAACTTAATAAGGTATTTTTCAAAAATATAATTTTTAGTAAAAATTATTTAAAACCTAGTAAAATTTGGTATTCTAATGGTAATCATATACCTTTTGGCTGAGCATTTTGGTATTATTTGTTTATTTTAATAGGTTCATAGTTTTTGGTAAGCAGTTGGCAGTTTTAGTTTTTGGTTATTTATAAGTTCAATGACTGGCTTTGGCTGAGTGGCTGATGATAAAGTTAATTTGATAGCTCTTTGAGTTTTAAAAGCTCTGAGGGGCTCCTAGTGCAGGAAACTATTGCAGGATAAAGACCTGTGGTACTGCCTCCCACCACACTAGGGCTGCGCAAATCTAAGCACCACTTAAAAATTTGGGTTCAACCACAATTGGGAGTATCTCACTCTATCCCCTAAACTGACATATGCCCGCCCTGTTTAAGTACTGGGCAGTTCATCTGCACCAGCCAGGACAGGTGATATGCCTCTTATCCCCCTTGCAGGGGACAAGACCTAATGACCCCCAGATTTAAGGTCCCTGAGGGGGGAGAAGCCAAAGCCCTCCCCTTTGTCACCTGCTTTTTTAGTGGAGTTATGCTCCCTGGCCCCTTTTTATCCAGAAACCTTATAGTTCTTTTGGATCTGCTATCACTTTCTTGCATGATCCATTTTTCCACCAGTTAGCTCATGCTGACCAAACCAGCAGATAGCCAAGCTTCAGGCCAACTTGGCAAACTGTGGCATTTATTGTAGGCAGGTGCACTGAAGTGCAGCCTTCCAGGATTGCCCCTTCCTTGTCCTGGGGTCCACACCTGCACAACCCCAACTCATAAGGAGACTGTTTGACAAGCACCTTACCCAACTTGTACCCCCCTTCCTGCCCATATTTTCCCCTCATGGAATGGTAGACACCCACAAGAACAGGTCAGCACATTCATTGCTACCATCCCACACTTTTTTAGGCCACTACAGGACCTGACTAATGTGACTCTTTGGGCTCCGGTATTAGCTACTCACCTAAGTTTTCACAGGCTTTCTCCAGTTGCACCACACAAAGGCCCCAGCTTACCCTAGCTAGCTCACCAATTTGATAGTTCTAATTGGGTTTGGCTGAGTGGTTGACATTTTAGATAATTTGATCATTTTAATTAATTTTAATTGAGTAGTTGGTGGTTTTTGGTTGATTTGATAGGGCAATCAGTTCTGGCTAAGTGGTTTGTAGAAATTGATTGAATTAATAAGTTAAATGAGTTTGGCTGTGCGCTTGGTGGTTATCTATAATATGAAATCTAAAATAATGATTCAAATCATCTGGTAAGCTATAAATACTATAGCAAAGCACATGAATATGGATGCTAGCTAAAAATAAAATAATAAGCCAATGTAGTTACCAAATTTATTTAAAAAATCATATATCTGCATTTACTTTGGTTTAGATTTGGGCAATAAATTTTATTTGAGGTGGGCCAACCTGGGGACAATACTGCACCAATGAGGGGAAGTGAAGAAAATGAGAAAGGAGGATAAAACCTGAAAAACCTCCATGCGCGGCATATGATAGGCCAGGAACTCCATAGACTGCCTTTGCTATTTGCTATCTTGGTTCAGGGCATTGGTGCACAACACCAACACAGTCATAATCATCCCCTACCCAAAGTTCACTACTGGGATCAAAATTGGGGAGGCAGCGGTAGAGGTCCCTATTCTACCACTGGGGTATCCTCCCCTTTAGATTTGGGCAATAAGATGTTAAGTTCTGTAATTTTGAGTAGTTTTCAATTGTGTTCAATTCAAGCGCTTACATTTTAGGATATGTTAACTACTAGACATCTATTTGTTTAAAAAATCATTTATTTGATTTTTCTATTATGATTTTAAATATTTGTTTAAGTTGTTTCCCATAATTCTTAAACTTTGTGTCAAGTTAGGTTGAAATTAGTTCAGTAGTTTATAAGATGATATGTCACATAAATACACATAATATTATTAAATATAGAGTTGTTTTGGTTAGCAGTTTGATGGTATTTGATTGATCTGATAGGTATAATTTTAATTGGCTAAGTGGTCAGTGCATTTTTGTCAATTTAATAGATACAATGGATTTGGGTTAGTAGCTGGTAGTTTATTGATTTATTATTAAATTGGATTTAGCCAAGTGTTAGTGAATTTTTAGCTGATTTAATAAAGCTTAATTTTATGTGGCTGAGGAGTTGGTGAATTTGGTTGTTTCTTATGTTCAATTGGGTTTGGCTGAATGTTTGGTAAGTTTTGGTTGATTTGATAGGTTCTATGGCTTTGCCATGTGATTTGATAATATTAGAGTAATTTGATAGATTCAATTGGTTTTGGCTAAGTGGTTAATGGTTTTTGATTGATTTGATAGTTTCAACTGTATTAGGTAAGCAATTGGTGATTAATTGACTTGATATGTTTAGTGGTAATGATTAAGCCCTCTCTAATGCAGGTTTTGTTCAACCCAGGTTTGAAACCTTACTGGCTAGGATGAACATAATTTCCTTCAACCCCTCTTATCATTATTTAATTAATGATATGGAGTTAAAGAAGTAAGACTTGGGTGGCTGTCATGCGAGGTAGTTCTTGCTACTGCTGAATCTTTTTTATTGAAAATGGTAATAAGTGAGCAGTTTTGTGTTATCTATAATATAAAACCTAAATTAATCAGTTCAAATCATCTGGTAATACATAAACCTGAGCAACACTGGGTAACACACTAGTGTATCATAATAAAGTTTTACACATAGTATTAAATTATAACAAAAATATGTACAATATTCTTTTAATTATAGAAAATTTTAGACTGTGATACATTTACTTGTTTAACTCTATTTTGTTTAGTTCTGTTCTGAAAGCGATATAAAAGTATGCCACATTCTAAAGTACAGAGCTAAGAGTAGTTTGATAACGAATAACTATGAAATTTACTTAAAATCGTTTACAGTTCTATCAAATGTGCAACTAGGTTTAATTAGCTTTAAAGAATTTTATTGGCTATAAATTTTTCCTTCCAGTGAACCAATTAAACAGTTTTTAAATGACTTAATATTCTTTTTTGATTAAATATAAAAACTCATAGCGAAACTTGGATCAAAAATTTATATTGACAATATTTTAACTAGTTCCTTGGGTATTTACAACCTAAAATCACATTTTAAAATCTTAAAATTGTAACTTTTGTGCTTAAAAATTATGATAATTAGGCAGTAACTAGTAGTTGGCTTATATATATAAGATTTTACCTTTAATTAAGCATTTAAAACCAAAGCTTCAAAGGTAAGTCATTCATGTAAAACCTGCCGCCATATGCTAACTATAAATAACTTTGGCAAATGCAATAAGTATATCATTTTAGTATATACAAAACAACCTTCTATAAGCCAGGTTGAAGCCACAAAGTAAGTAGATATTTATATGCGCAATCTAAACCCAGTTGTACCAGAGTCATCAGATTGACGATCAAAAATTGAATTTTCGCCAGTGTTTGTTTCGTCTGCACCAGGTTCAAATTGCGAACTCTTGTCCTCAGATACTCCGCCATCTAAACCAGCTCCAAAAATATGCGCATGCGGCGCCGATGGGCTTTTGTAGTTTTTTCTCCTAATGACATTAAATCAGTTCGGTTTAAATACCCAAATACTTTTCTCCAGAGCCTTTAGAAGGCCAAGTTGGGAACATGGAAGGATCTTTAGGCGCAGGAGCTTCGCTGAGTTCATGAGAAAAAGTGATCATAACTATAAAACCTGAAATAGGGGTGCTCCAGTGCATCGCGCGCAGAAATTCTTTGCTTGGGATCAAGTGCCAAAAGCTGTCCCATCAAATCAAGCCCAGCCTTGGTAAGGTAAGGGAGATCGGCTCCTTAAGTTGTTGTAGCTGAACTTTAAATTAGCATGTTAACCTTACGCAAGCAATCGCTTTCTAGTCTATAGACACAAATAAAGTTTACCTACGGCTGCTTTTTAAAGGTAAACTTGCTGGCATTTGGCAATAAAGTGTAACCTGGCCAGTTTTCTTCGCTGGGAGTACCTAACAGCTGGAAAATCTAAAAATAATTTTAGTTATAAGATTGAATCTTACTCTTTTAAGCTGATCAATCTCGCCCTGACCAGGCATAAGAGGCTCGTTATTTATAAGCTCACCAAAAATGCACCCGATAGACCACATATCAATGGCAGTAGAGTAGTCTTTTGCACCAAGTAAAAGTTCAGGTGCCCTTTAAGTTTAACGTGTACAAACTTAGAACAGATACCTGTACCATAGTGTAACAACAAGTTGAGTCATATAGCCAAGCGGGCTTCCAAACTTTCGGGCAAGCCCAAAGTCTGCAACTTTGATTTCGCCGCGGTTAGATAGCAAAAGATTGGAAGTCTTTAAATCTCGATGCACAATCCAATGATCATGGAGAAGGGTGACTGCTGACAGAAGCTGAAGCATTATGGTTTTGACCTCGGATTGCAAAAACGGTGTAGGCATATCTGCCATTAAAGCCTTGAGGTCATGCTCAACAAAATCCATAACAATGTAAATACTAAGTATAGATCAGAAAAAAATCATCAATAAGGGGTAAAATGTTAAAAAGCTGGTTAAAACAACAACCAAAAATCATATTCTAGCCCTATAATCTTTTAACTATATGCCTGAAAAATAGCCTAACGCAGTTCAAATTGATGAAAGTTTAAAAGTCAGAAACACCTATTTAACTCTTGGCCGACCACAATTTCCCTGACGTTAACGATGTTCGGGTGTTTGGCTATTAAGAGAGTGTTGATCTCACGCAACGAAGTAACAGGAAACCCTTCCGAGTCCTTAAGTATCTTTAATCTTTTTAATGCAACAATTTCATTTGTGGCGACATCACGGGCCCTATAAACTACTCCATACGTTCCTTCATCTATACGGTTGAGCTTTTCATACTGACTTATTGAGCGGCAACCCGTAATGTGTGGTGCGTTCATTTTAACATTCAGCAGTTCTCAATAAATTTATTATAGCACTGGGTATAAGTAAATGAAGCTAGATGTGGCTAAATAATACTGCTTGTAAGATAATTTAGGTTAGAGAATCCAGTATTGAAAGGCTTTCAAAGTTTGTTACTAATTGTAAAGATTTAGCAAATTTGAGTTCATAGAATTCTTCCGAGCTCGAGTAGGCTTAGTTTATCCCTTTCGTATTGATTAGGGCATTCGTGTTTGATTGGAATTTCAGTTGTCTTCTGTTTATGATAATTTATATTTTACAATTTTTTATAGCCTAAAAGCTTTATATTTTTAACCGACTTTGAAAAAGAAGGAGGTTATCAATTCGACCTGTATGTATGTTTTTTTTCTTCTTTTCTATGTTTGTTCGCGCATAACTCTGAAAATACTGGACCGATTTGGATGATCATCTCCAAAAATCGAGGATGCTCCAACTTGGGTCCCATTTTACTTTTGTAAGTATTGGACAAGTATCTGCCCATTAATTTAATAGATATATCAAAATGGACTCAGAAGCGATGGGTACTTGTGGGACTAATACAACGCCGGATAAACTTTTTCCGGCACCAGTGAAGCGATAGCTTGAAGCACCTTTGATGTCCTATGGCTGGGGGGTATGTTCAAAATTCGGTCAGTATGAGCTCATAGTGGGACGAGCTTAAATCAAAAGATGGCTATCGTTTTTGCATAATTTGACCAATAAACTCATCTAAATTTAATAAAAATGAATTATTTTAGATAGCGATCAATAAATTTACATAGATTGACTAATAAAAGCAACCAAATCTAATAAAATGAATTACTGTAGATGGCAATCAGTAAATTCAGCATATGTTGACCAAAAAACATCTAAATTTGATAAAATGAAGTATTATAGATGGTGATCAGTAAATTTAGTATAGTTTGACCAAAAAATCAAATAAATTTAATAAAATGAATTATTATTATATTTTTATAAGATACTATATATAATAGATATACAATAAGGTTTAGTTTCATAGAGAAATAGTAGGGGGGCAAAAACAATATATAGAGATAATAATATTTAATAAAAGTAGGAAAAAGAGCCACTTTAAAAATGCACTAATGTTTTGAGGGGAAAAGAGCTGGGGGTAAAGTTTTTTGGGGGAAAAAAAGAACTTTCTTGGAAAAAAAAATTGAGAAAAAAGAACTCCTTTAAAAAAAAGCTCTAAAAAGTATGAAATAATCAAAAAATTAAGCCTACTCAATAAAACCCTTTTTTGAAGTCAGCGCCATATTTTAACAGATCTAATAGTTATTTATAATTTATATACTCAGTACTATTTATTCTAGGTTGCTTATAGTTTACACTTGGATACAATCCAGACATAAGATATAATTTGTATTTATGAGCAAAATTCTATAATTCAGTCTAAAATATGGCGCCGACTTCAAAAAGGGTTTTATTGAGTAGGCTTAATTTCTCGATTATTTCATACTTTTTAGAGCTTTTTTTAAAGGAGGTTCTTTTTTCCCAAAAAAATTTTCTTTTATAACTAGCCGTTTACCCGTGCTTCGCTACGGTGTATAAAATTTCAGATTTTCAAATTATTAATTTAGATTTTATATTATAGATAAACAAAACCACCCAGCCAAATCTAATTGCTCAATCGAATCAACCAAAAACCACCAACCATTCAGGTAAACCTAACTGAACTTATCAAATCAACCAATAACTAATCACTCCTCAAAACTAAACTGCGTCCTATCGATTCGGCTTAAAACCATCAACAACTCGGCCAAATAAAAAACCTATCAGTTCAATTAGATAACATTAAACTGCTACCCGAAACATCTCTATATATCTAAAATCATTGTGTACGTGACATGTCTTCCAAACTACTAAATCAACTTCTACATAACTAGCCAAAAATATTTTATTAATTAGGTGAACCAAATTAGACAGGTTTTTAAATTATATAAACCTAACATCCAGATATCCGTACTTTGCTACGATATTTAGTTTATCAAATGATAAGCTCACATTGTAGCCTATAGGCTGTGCCAGCACTACTCTCGAGCCACTCGGACTAACAGCTTCGCTGTTGCCCTCATGGCTGGCAAGCTGATTATCCTAACTACTTAAATTTATTTAAACTCTAATACTGATTTTTGTTGAGTTTCAGGTGAGCAATTGGTGAATTCTTAGATAATATTCACCAATTCTCACCCACTCACCCAAATAGATTGAACCCATCAGGCTCGATAATTTCAGATTTGATCTTATTTGCCAATTCTCACCCACTCACCCAAATAGATTGACCCTATCAGACTCGAAGGTTTCAGATGTCAGTCAGTACGTCAGTCAGTGAATTTTTTTAAGTAGACTAACCATTCATTACCCCGTGCTTCGCTACGGGGTCTATAGAATTTTAGATACTCAAATTTATTAATTTAGATTTTATATTACTAGGTGACCTGTGCAAATACTTTGCACCGTTAGTGGTCAGTTACATCTACTTAATAAAAAAATTTCACTGACTGACGTACTGACTGACATCTGAAACCTTCGAGTCTGATAGGGTCAATCTATTTGGGTGAGTGGGTGAGAATTGGCAAATATTATCTATAATTCAACAATTGCTCACCTGAAGCTAATTGAGTCAGATAAGTTTAATCTATTTGGGTGAGTTGGTGAGAATTGGCGAATAAGATCGAATCTGAAACCTTCGAGTCTGATAGGGTCAATCTATTTAGGTGAGTGGGTGAGAATTGGCAAATCTTATCGAATCTGAAATTATTGAGCCTGATGGGTTCAATCTATTTGGGTGAGTGGGTGAGAATTGGTGAATATTATCTAAGAATTCACCAATTGCTCACCTGAAACTCAACAAAAATCAGTATTAGAGTTTAAATAAATTTAAGTAGTTAGGATAATCAGCTTGCCAGCCATGAGGGCAACAGCGAAGCTGTTAGTCCGAGTGGCTCGAGAGTAGTGCTGGCACAGCCTATAGGCTACAATGTGAGCTTATCATTTGATAAACTAAATACCGTAGCAAAGTACGGATATCTGGATGTTAGGTTTATATAGTTTAAAAACCTGTCTAATTTGGTTCACCTAATTAATAAAATATTTTTGGCTAGTTATGTAGAAGTTGATTTAGTAGTTTGGAAGACATGTCACGTACACAATGATTTTAGATATATAGAGATGTTTCGGGTAGCAGTTTAATGTTATCTAATTGAACTGATAGGTTTTTTATTTGGCCGAGTTGTTGATGGTTTTAAGCCGAATCGATAGGACGCAGTTTAGTTTTGAGGAGTGATTAGTTATTGGTTGATTTGATAAGTTCAGTTAGGTTTACCTGAATGGTTGGTGGTTTTTGGTTGATTCGATTGAGCAATTAGATTTGGCTGGGTGGTTTTGTTTATCTATAATATAAAATCTAAATTAATAATTTGAAAATCTGAAATTTTATTGACACCGTAGCGAAGCACAGGTAAATCGGCTAGTAATATAATAAAGTAAAAATAAGTAAATGTATATATTTACCAATCCAAAGTATTTTATTAAAAATAGTAACAAAAGTATTCTTAAGTAAATGATATTAATATTATATACAGTATAATATATGCATTTGTTTTTTTAATTAATTTCACAAAACCTCTTTAAAAACAATGTTGGAGGTTATGATATGATCATCGTTCACTTTTTGCACATATGAATCTTCAACACAAAGATATCTTTTTTAGTACTAGATAGTCCAACACAAAGATATCTTTAATATATAGACTTATGAAAAGCCACATATAACTGTCCATGCAAAAAACAGGTTCTGGTAAATACAATCCTGCTCTTTAAGGCATCTGATCTTGTGCTTTATTAATGGTCATAGCAAAAGCAGCTTTTATAGGGAATTGTTTTTTTACCATTTGGCAAGGCACAGTAGGATCAGAAGGTGTAAGGTTAATCCAGGGTAAGAGCACAGTTTTATCAAAGTGAATAATTTTAGCAGTGATGATGTACTTGCCTAAGTGAGTTATCACTAACCTTGTACCATAATTAATCCATGTTTAGTGTTAAGATTTCTAATTAACATTATGATTATATTTTTCTTCAAATCAATTTATGAGGTGGTAAACTGGAAGGATTCAAAGAGTCTAAGATTCTATGGGGTACAATTGAACAGTGTAAACTTTATTTCCACATGATTTCTCTTTTATGCAATTTTACAAAAAAGGTCAAATTATCTACAGCTATCAGACCATGTCCACTATTCAATTGATATCCTTGGATCTGCTGCCTGCTGCTCCAGTGTGGGGCAGTGGTGATCCACCTCCTAGCATTTTTTATCCACCAGGGAAACATATTTGGATGAGTTTGAATAGTCTGCCAAAATTGATAGGCTGATTTGGCCCTCCATAGAACTTAGTGCTCCACCTTGCGCACATCCACCAGACTTGTCTCCATACTCTTACCCTCCCCAGATCCACTATTTGATTTTTTCTCCATATCAACTATTAGTATTTATTCTCATATGCTGACAAATCAATAATCAAACTTGCCACAGCTGCCTTTGTGCCAGCTGACTTCATTAATTTCTGCCCTTTTAATGGCTATTTTAATGTAGGTTTCCAAACAGAGGAGGATGGTGCAGCAGTGGTGTTGACCCCTATAATATATAAAAATACCCCAGTCCCCACTACCCAAACTTATCTCCCTGATGACACCACATTGATGATATCATTTGCCAATCTACTCTCACATCTCTAACCCCAAATTTTATATGACAAGTTGATGTCATGGATTTTGGATTATAGCACTCATCCCAACCTAGTAGTTACCATTTCTTCTGGTGCAGAATGCCTTGCTGCACCTTGAGCCACTGCCACCATCATTCCAAATCACTCTGCAATTGCCTATCAAATCTCCCCACATGCTCACATTGCTGTGGCACCAGAGCATTTCTTTTAGGCTTATATCAATAACAGTTGACAGATTTGCCCCACCTGTTTTAAGCTTGACCACTCTAAAAGGTTATGCCCTCATGCCAAATCACCCATTACTATTTTGGAACCCTTTTCAGTGGAATCTGAATGGGGCATTTTGTTGTCCCCTCCTACTCAATATTTTTTCTTGATGGGCCAACGTGGGAAAGCCCCACAAAACAAACAGCTACACTTACCATCTGGGGCTCAAACTGATCAATCAGAGCCATTTCTGGACTACCATTTATACCCAAGCACCCACCTATTCACATCCTACCACCCACACAAATCCTGCACCCACTATTCTCATAAACCAAAATCTTTAAAACCTATTGGATGAGATCAATTAATCAGGTAAAATGATCATGAATGAGAATGATGAACATGGTGAAAAGGGCCCAGATGAATACAATTGGACTCAATTTTATAATTCTGATTTTGATAAAAACCTCTTCCCCATATAATATGCTTCTAACCTAATGTCATCCCATTTTAAAGTGACTACCAGCTTGCATTAGCAGCGGTGGCCTCACCCCATAGCCACCACCTCTGCAAAGCAATGATCCAATCAGTTAGTCAATTTCATGAAGGGCTAAGCAGAATAACTGCCCCCTGACTTCCCTGAAGAAGCATGGGAGAAAATCACCAAATTGGCTAATAAAGCCAATAAAGCTGTCATATATGTTGCAGAACTAGCAAGATTTAACCCAACCTCTAAAATTACCTGGCAAATAATTGACAGCCTGGCCCAACTCCCAGATGCCCGCATCCAAGTGGAACATCATGTTGCAGAGTTAATTGAGGCTATCTTTTAAGCTAACTTTAAGGTAAGTAACTTTTATTTCACCCTCCTCCAACACCACCATGCTGATGCCCCAACACCTCTGCTCTCAGCTTTTGTACACTTCTGCAACAAATATGCATCTGACACAAAGCCTGCACTTAAGGAAGAGCTTCCTGACCCTCCCTCCCCCTCTGCTATGGTGGATTAGTGGCACTTTAATCCCTACCTGGTTGGAGGCTTTATTTTATTTTATCTTGTTGCCCATTTATTTTGGGCTTTATTGCTTTGAATTGGTAATGTCCATCCCCAGGTTGGTGTGCCTATTATAAAATTACATACAATTGAGCATTGTCTGTTTATTCATGTTAGACACAATCAAAACTTAAGTAAACCTTTTCCTCCCAAGTAACAAATTGGAAATAATATATTTATTAATTTTTGTACAATCATCATTTTTTGAACAATTACCATTGAATAAAACTGCAAAATATTCATTCATTAATTTCTGTAGCATTGAATATGATGGTAATAAAATTATCATAATTACAATAACAATGTTTTGAAATTTGATCACTTCATTCTAGTATTCTGTTTGAACTTCTAAATCACTGTTACCCAATTTAAGTAACCATTTAGTGAAAACAGGATCATCATTTGCCATCAGATTTTGAGTCAACTTATAAATTTTAATATAAGACCATAAGGGTGATTGTTTAACTATTTTTTAATAATAGCTGTTCTATTAGCATGTCTAACAATGGGTAACACCTGATGAAAATCTCCACCAAACATAATTATTTTCCCTCTATAAGGAAGATTATTAATAATGTCCTTTAAAAAGTCAATTGACAATGCTTAATGTATCTTTAAGAAATATTGAAATCTCATCCCAAATAATAGAATCTGAGTTACAAATAAGTTGTGCATCCTTTGTGTGAGTGAAATTGATGAGGCTGATGTGTAAGATGGGTACAGATAATTTAAAAAATTTATGATGTGCATCCCCCTGATAGGAGATTGGCAACAATACCTGTCCATGCAACAGGTATAACAACCTTGTTTTCACCTTGTAAAGTGTGGCACAATGTTTTGTAGACAAACGTTTTACTGGAGCTCCCTAGTCCATCAATAATTATTTGAGGTGGGTCAACCTTGGGACAAATACCACACTGAGAAGTTTTCTAGCCAGTACAGGTTTCAAACTCAAAACCTGCACTTAGGGTGGAAGCAGTTTTACCTGCTCAGCTAACCACCCTTCCTAGTCCATCAATAAAGTAGCATTAGAATTGTATTTCTTACTGCATGTAAAACTTCCTCAGCTATTGCTTTCTGTTCTAGGCTTAACTTTTCATAAGCTGCCTTGCTGTTTGTAATTTCTTCTTCTACATAGTAGGTTTCTTTTGTTGTATGTTAGTGATGGTTAGAACAGGAGTCAGTATTTTGAATTGTTCACAAGATCTACCTTGATATTTAAAAATATTTTCCAATTCTTGCAGTGTGAGGTTGTAAACTTCAGGTGGCGTGTGCTGTATCTGAAAATTTTCTGGAAGTACATCCTGAAATTTTGTCCACAACTCAGATATATTAGCAGGAGAACAGAATATGCAGATGATATCAAAAAGACATCTCAATTGCGTTGGCATTTTATTTGAAATCCTCCTGCAAACATTTTTTCCATTCAGCATCATTAATGGCTAAATGTAATCTTTCTGCAGCTTCTTGAAATGAGTTGCACAGAATTTCATCAAATGTACATTAATTGTCAAACAACTGCATCCTTTGATATGCAGATAGTAGTACATGAAGATAATATTTTTGATGTCAACTGGATTGACAGTGTAGATCCGTCCAAAGCATTTAGTCTTTTTGCAAATGTTTCATCATCCATTTGATTACACAAAATGTTCTGAAATTTAGTGGTAAAGGTAATTGCAGGTGGCAATATTTTAATTGCACAATTTAAAAAATGCCATGAGTTTGGAGACTCTATCATAGTTAGCATCAGATTCAAATTCATCCTGAAAGTACACCATTTGTTCTTATGGTAAGTGAACAGGAAGTTGCACAATTATATAAGATCAGTGGAAAAGTTGGTGTTTGTGTAATTGCCACATAGCCTCTGGTGGGCTCACATAATGACAATTCAAATAGATGTCCACTTCATCAACAATGAGTTGTTGTTGACCTTTATCATCTGAATGTAATTGTAAAGCTGTGCAGTCATGTCCTTTATGCACATATTTGTACATATATTTAACAGATTTGATTGAAGAACAATGCTCAAGGTTGATATAGGAACAATATTTTCTACTAAGAAATCTACAATATGGTACAATCCACCTATTATCAATATTAAATGATTAAACTGTCATTGTAGCATTATTATTATATCATCTATATATAGGGTAACCATTAACATTTAAATTTGTTTCTTCTTAAAATTTTTTGAATAATTTTTAATACATTTTTGTTCTTAAATGCATGGACTGTTTAGATTGATCATACTGCAAGTTCCATGTACCATGCATTCCCAAATAACTTCAAAAAGTTGAGGATATATTTCCTTATCTGGAATATCTGCATAAATTAATGAGTCTATGCCTTCAATTGAATGTAATTTATCTTTATTAGATAAAATGAGCAACATGTGTGCATGGGGAAGGCCTATTTTTTAAATTCAATTACACAAACATAGCCAATGACTATGATTAGTACATGTTTTTTAAAAAATCATATAATAATGCTTGCAATTTTAAATAAAAACTCTAGACACTAAGTCAGTTCTGTGTTCAAACCTTTTGTATAGTTTCAATTGAGAGGTAATTTCAATCCACTTGGGGTTGCAAGTAATTGTAAGGAATAGATCAGGATATTCTAGATGGGCAACCATAGCCACTGCATCTTGATAATTTTGAAGCATATTTTGAGGACTGCCAATATAAGATGAAGGAAGAACAACTGGAATTCCACCAACTGCTCCTCTTTATCTAGCATAAGAGTTAAGAAAGTTTATCAAAACTTTGTAACTATTTGCTCTGAGTTCTTGTTGATAGGCTCAAACAAATGCCAACCTGGAACATTCTACTTCAAAATAACTGTCAACAATATATTGTTAAAATAATTTACTAGAAGCATGAAGTAAACTGAAACTACCTTTAACTACTAAATGATAGCAATAGTATTGTAATTGAGTCATGATTATTATCTATGCAGTACAATTAACTTGGACATGTGGCTGACCAACAGTCCATCCAGAATCACCACATGGGAAAAGCAATGGATAGCACATTGGATCAGAATGAGGGTTCTGTTAAGATATTTTATTAAGTGCATCAGTTGTTTTTAAATATATAACAAAATTAACATTGCCTGGTATAGTTCCATCATTGGTGACAAAAATGGCAACCACCTCACTGACTTCAGGTTCATTTGATTTTTCGGAATGAAATGCATTGTTAGTCATAAATTGTAGATGCAAATCCAGTATATTTTGATCCAAATTTTCTATATATTAAAACAACCGTGCATAAGGATTATGTGTATTGAGCATTGTTTGCAATATAACCATTATGTCATCACAATAGTTTTTATTAGCTTCATTTACTATATGATGTTGTAATGCAGTATCAAAATCTACAATGCAAAGGCCAGAGTAAGATGGTGCAACTCCTGAAGGAGGTTGTAACTTTCTACCATATGATATACCTGCCCATGTAATTTAAAACAATATGGACTTTTGCCAGATACATCAACCAATTTGATGTGAATTGAAGCAAATTCCAGAGCATTTTTAATTGCCTAGTATTTCTCAGCTAATTCTTGATAAGTTATCATCTTGCTCTATGAGGTTTTGAAGTTTTTCACAAACTTTAATGGGCACTAACTTATCCTTTCCTTTGTGGCAACACATGGTAGCTGAATTATCACTAAACTCCCCTGCAAACAACCTTGTAGAGTAATAAATGCACTTTTTATTCATATCATCAACATTATGTGCTTGCACTTCATTGTCTTTAGGGATAATGTCATGAAAGTGGATGATAAGAATTAGACTGGGCTCCCAGTCAGGGTGTGTGAGCACCCAGTGGAGAGCCCAGAATGCCAAGGGTACAGCGGTCTGTGTAACTAGAAGAAGGGGAGATCTATTGGGGATGTGAGGAAAGCAAATGTTCATTAACATACCAAAGGCCCCCAAGGCAAACCAGATGGTTGCAATGGGGGCAACCGTGAGTATTGCAGGGGCAACCCCCAAAGGGTGGGAGAGGTGGGGAGGATGATGACTCCTCCAGGGTTTGCAGTTGCTGGCCTTTGGTTTTGAGTAGGTGAATCTGTGCACCAGAGAGGGTGGCACAGGGCCCACTGCATGAGTAGGGGTGCTGTCAGAGGGGAAAATGGACCTGCAACGAGCGTTGGGGCCAAGCCTCCCTTGGGTGGGGTGCTCTGGAGCCCTCAGATGGGTGGGATTAGCAGCGGATGAGCCAGGCGTGGGGGCTGAGCTTGCAGGCATCAGGGTGGGGGTGCCCTGAGGCTGCTCCGATAGGGGAGTGGTCTTGGAAATCCTAGTGGCAAAGTGAATGGATGGGTTCACATTAGACAGGCATGTGAAAATGGATGGAGAATTGACTCCATCATCAAGAATGAGTCATTTTACAGTGGATACAATCCACCACTGCATGGCAGGGTTGAGTGACCATATAACCCATTCAGTGATCATCAGGATGATTATTTAAGTGGTGGCACACTTTGCTGGATTGATTGGCAGAATCTTATAAAAAAACAAACAGGTGGAGTCCATGGTAAGCCATTTGGAGTATTTGGGCTTTATTTAGTGCAAAGTGCAGGAAAAATAGAGAATGAACCAACAACTGCCTCTTGGCAGGGCAGTTGCTTTAAGTATTGGGAGAATTGCATAGTGGGGATGCTGAGGGATTTGGTGATTGGGGATCAGCGATGGGATTTGGTTGGCTGATGGGTGGGGGGTGGAGGGATGCCCCAAATCTTGGCAAAAATTAAAAAAATTGCAGATTTTCTCAAATTTTTGGGGCCAGACCAGGTTGATGGTACCAATCTGGGCCTTGACCATTCGAGTCAGGCTGTTCATATGGTTCAGATTTTCCAGATTTGTCCCAGGGGGGCTGTGGCCTTGATGCTCAGTCATCTGCAACCCGGTCCAAACTCTTAATCTAATTGTTTATGTGATCCAAACTTCCCAGATCTATCCCAGGGAGTAGGGGCAACTGGTCTGAGTCACTTGTAATCTGGTTTGAGACCCAAATTGAGTTCCAATCTGATTTTTGATCCTGGACAGTCTGGACCAGCTCCATTAGCCCAGAATTCGCAGACTGGGATCTAATACTAGCACTGGCTATTTCCTCAAAATTTTGGTATGTTTTCCCTGGTGAGTGAGGGGTCCCAGGGGCCCACCCATGGCCCCTGGCCTGCATAATCTCCTGGCAGGTCCCCTCTATTAATCTTATCAGGGTTGAGGAGGGGGAGGGGAAAGATCTGATTATCTTTAGAAGGAAGGGCAGTTACCCAGTGCTCATCAACCACATGCGCCAGGTCATTCAACTGTGACAGGGGGTCCACTTGGGCCTTTGGCCCCTTTTTTTCCAAAAGGGATGCTGCTCCCTATCCAGTTGTAGGGGCTGATCTCCAGGACTTACAGAAAAGGTGGGCAGTACAATATGTTTTTGGAGTTTATATATTTTTTTCTTCTACTGATATTTTGACAGAGATGAATTAAATAAGTTGATGACAAAAAGTTGTTAACTTTCACTAATTGTTGTCATTAAGTATTGAATGTGTCTTGTCTGCATTGGCACTCAGCTTCTCTATCTTGCTGAAGTTGAAGTTGCCTTTGTTTGTCACTTTCAGTATTTCTTCTTCTGCATTCTGTGACACGTTCCAATGGTCTGGAACATCTTCTAGAGGTCTCTCTCTTGGTCTGCCTAGCATTATAAAAACCTAAATCACAAATTCATTTAATGAGTTTTCATTCTTGTTAATACCCAGTTTAGCACAGATTTGTTTGTAGGTTTAAAGTTTACCAAAAGATCCTAATCAATTATTTTTATATTGGTGGATGGCTATTGATAAAATTAAGAAATCAAATTATATTGATTAAATATATAAATTATTAACCACTCAGCCAAAACCAATTATAATTATCAAATTAACTATAATATCAACCACTTACCTGGAACCATTGAGCCCATCAAATTAATTAAAATTCACCAACCACCCAGCCATCACCAATTAACTTATTGAATCAACTAATCACTAACTGCTTGCTAAAACCATCAAGCTTATTAATCAACCCAAAACCACAACCGCCTGGTAAAACCATTTAAACTATTAAATCAACCAAATATTAAATTTCTCAGCCATAACAATATACCAATTTACAATAAAAACATATGATTTTTTTTAAAATTTAATATTTTAATAAAAACATTAATTTTAAGATATTTACTTATTTTTTATCATTAGAAGGAAAAATAATCTTCAAAATGGCATATCAAACATCAATTTTGACAGTATTAAATGAGATATTTTAAGGGTGGTTAGCCTAGCGGGTAAAACTGCTTCCACCCCTAGTGCAGGTTTTGAGTTCGAAACCTGTACTGGCTATAAAACATTCTTGGTGTGGTATATTTGTCCCAAGGTCAACCCACCTCGAATAATTTAAATGAGATATTTTATACCAATAAAAAATACTTTTGAGAATTAATATATAGAGATTACTACATTGTCTCATCATTTTTTAGTTTTACTTATACTTGCAATATAAGCTTTAACTATATAAATAGTTTAAATGATAAAAAGTAATTAAATAGGGAGGATACCCCAGTGGTAGAATAGGGACCTCTACCACTGCCTCCCCGAGTTCGATCCTGGTAGTGAACTTTGGGTAGGGGATGATTATGACTGTGTTGGCGTTGCGCAATAATGTCCCAAACTGAGATAGCAAATAGCAAAGGCGGTCCATGGAGTTCCTGGCCTATCATATGCCATGCATGGAGGTTTTCTGGGTTTTATCCTCCTTTCCCATTTTCTTCACTTCCCCTCATCAGTGCGGTATCGTCCCCAGGTCAGCCCACCTCAAATAAAATAAAATTAAACTAATTTTGTAAATTATCAAAATAGGCTCGGAAGCAATGGATCCCATTGTAAAACCAGTTCATTGCTGGATAAACTTACTTCCGGCACCGGTGAAGCGATAGCCTGAAGCATTTTTATGTCCTATGGCTGGGGGGTATATTCAAAATTTGGTCAGTATGAGCTCATAGTGGGATGAGCTTAAATCAAAAGATGGCTATCGCTTTTGCATAATTTGACCAATAAACTCATCTAACTTTGGTAAAAAGAATTATTTTAGATAGCGATCAATAAATTTACATAGATTGACTAATGAAAGCAACTAAATCTAATAAAATGAATTACTGTAGATGGCGATCAGTGAATTAGGCACACGTTGACCAATAAAATCACCAAAAATTAATATAATAAAGTATTGTAGATGGTGATCAGTAAATTTAGTATAATTTGACCAATAAAATCAACTAAATTTAATAAAATAAATTATTAGTATATTTGCTTATAAGATACTATATATAATAGATATACAATGTGTTTTAATTTTATAGAGAAATAGTAAGGGGTCAAAAACAATATATAGATCGTAATATTTAATAAAAGTGCTTTTCTCAAATATTCTGATCCCTTCAAACTTTTCTTTCTCATTGCAATCACTTTTGCAACCTATTCAATTCAAGACTGAATCTAGTTTGATAATCTCACAGAGGATATTAGTCTGCGCCCATGTCAGGGAGCAGTTGGGCAAGCAAGGTAAGAGGAGCAGGTGGAAGGCCCACAGCCTCCAACGTTCAGAAATGCCCCGGAGAATCTGGCGGAATAGACAAAAATCTCATAAAACTGGTGGTCACAATTTCCCCAGAGATACTCATGTGGCAAGCATGATGCAACCAGTATATCAACATGCCACACTCTCAGCCACTTTTGTTGGTGGAATTCAGAGTCCATGTGTATCTGGACATCCAGAGAATGGCCTTATGGGAAAAATTTTGTGAAGATGTACACAAAATTTTCCCAACTGTGGTGTACATTGCACCTCACTCCATGTCACGTAGTTGGCTGGACCTAGGTTTTGAAAGTAAAATAGCAGCAGATGAGGCTGCAGTGGTGCACATAGTGGTTGACCTCCCCAAAGGGCAACGGGTCATCAAAACCAAATGTACCAGATGGACAAAATCAAACCAAATTTTCCTCACATTTGACTTTTTGTCTACTACAGTAAAACATGATATTTTGGAACAACACCTGAAAGAAGGTCTCACCGTATACAGTGAAAGACAATCTTTTGAAATGCAACGCTTCATGATGATGCCACACCTATGCACCAGCAAAGCCATTGCAGTTCTGACCCCAACTGAGGAGATTGTGAAGGACCTAACCCAGATCCCACACTCCACTTTTATTGATATCACAGGGCATACCACCCACCCATTCTGGGTAACCGTGGACAGCGCACCCCCCATTTGCACCCACTATGACACTTCAGCCATAAGGCGCATGCATGCCCCATCAAGGAGGGTGTCACATTCCAAGAGCACCCTCGGCGGCCATGGCCAGCGGAGAGGTGCACTACAAACCAACCGCAAGCACCAAGGAGGCTTTCCCATGGGGAGCACAAGGCTGCTACCTATTGGTAAAGCCCATCTCCCCGCAGGAGCGGAAGAAGGCTAAGCAGGCCCATAGGGCCACGGCCAAGGAAGCGGCCAAGGCCACCACCGCTATCCCATACTCACAATACCAGGAGGACATGGAGACCTTCGCAGCAGAAGCAACTTGGGAATCCATCATCCAATCAGATTGGGAAGCCCATGCCAAGCGGGCCACTCAATCCAAGGATCCAATGGGAGATTCAATCTCACCCAATTGCTGCACCCAAGCTCTGGTCAAAACTGAATTGGGACCTATCCCTACTGAAAAATTTTTTTTTTTGACCTGCTTGACAGTGCACTGAACTCATCCGCACCGCAAAAAATTTGTCCGACGTCAGGAAAACAAAAAGCGAAGGCCAAAGCCAATGTGACTCTTTCCATAAAAATCAATAAAAACTCTGATAGTGTTGCTGCTAACACCCGCGCTGCTGTGAAAGCCCATGGGGACCTTGAAGAGGCTGGTGGGCCCAGGGGCCCACCCCTCACACTAAAGGTGCAATGGGGGAAACCTTCACTCTAGGGATGTTGAATATTGCTGGACTCAAGGCCTCCCCATCCCGGGCTAGGAAACTGAGTTTTTTACAACACAATTTATCCATGGATATCCTGGCTATCCAGGAGTCCCACTGTCCATGAGGTTCCGAGGAAGCTTGGAAAACAATGCTCCTCCCATCCCTATCCTTTTGGTCAAAGCACTGTGGGGTGCTAATTCAGAAAGATAATTTTTTCAAATTCACATCCTCAGAAACATCCCTAAATGGCCGAGTGCTCATTGTCACCTTCTCATGGGCTGACGTTGTGCATGCAATTATCAACATCTATACCCCAAACGGTGCACACAAGCGTCAGGAATTTTTCTCGTTGGTCAAATCCCTCCTGCTACCCCCTGATTCTTTCCTAGTTGGTGATATGAACTGTTGGCTAACCTCACCAATGGACCGGTGGCCTCACCCCACGCCCCACAGGGCCATATAGAACTATGTATTCTAAAGGCCACCCTTGGGTTAATGGATGCACTGCCATGACATGCCCCACTGCTTGAAAACATGATGTGTCCCCACGTCCACAACGGCCAATTAAGGTCCATGACCCACATTGACCTTATTCTAATACCAGCAAAATTCCAACCCCACATCTCTCACTTCAAAACAATGAAAATGGAATTCTCTGACCACTGATTGGTCTTGATAACCTACCACTTACCCACCACAGTTGCAAAGGCCCCACATTGGTGCATATTCTGCCCCCCAAGCTCGCGTCGCCAGGATTTTCCACATGGGTGGAAGAGGCAACTTTGGCAAAATTGTTTGTTGCACCATTTTGCGTGGACCCCATTTCCACATGGGCAACTTTCAAAGAGGACACCATCCGCCACTCTCGCCATCTCTCCTCCAGATGCTCACAAGCCACATCGGCAGTTATCTCACGCGCTCTGGTGGAATTGGCCCACTTGGAGTCCAACATTTCAGCCACAGGATACAGCCCTGCATGGGGCCAGAAGTGGGCGGAGGCAGCCACCCACCTCAACGCACTCGAAAGGCAACACAAACATCAGGTTTGTGTCCAATACAGGGCCACATGCATCACTAAAGGTGACAAGTGCACCGCATACTTCTTCAAAAAATTTTTCGCACCATGCCAGAGCGTGGCCTGCACATAGATGCAAAGATCAGATAATTCCATTGCGGACACACCAGCTGAAGTGGCAATTGAAATGCAAAAATATTACTCTGAGTTATACTGAGCTGAACCAATTCAGCTGGCTGAAGTGGCGGAATTTTTTGACTGAGCTCATATCTGCACCATTTTCTGATACCCAGAAATAATGAATTTAATTACTCCAAACGAATTATGGACAGCCATTCGTGGTGCACCGAACTGAAAATGCCCAGGCCCAGATGGCATTCCATATGAGTTCTACAAAAAATGTTTCAAAAATATATCCCCATTGCTGCTAGCCTCACTTAACCAAAGCCTGTTGGAAACGTGCCTCCTACCAGGAGGACATGGGGCCTTTACTGTCACACTCTTCAAGAAAGGGGATAAGCTTGACTTAGCCAACTGGTGCCCCATTTCTCTAACAAACACAGACACCAAAATTTTAACAAAAATCATGGCTAACCGTTTAGGGACTGTAGCATCTGCCACCATCTCCCCAGAACAATTCAGTTTCATCCCCAGAAGGTTGATTTGGGATAACATGCACTCTGTGGCTAATGCATGTCAGTCCACAGCCTCTGGGGCACTGGTATTCTTGGACCAACAAAAGGTCTATGATAGAGTAAACTGGGAATACCTAAGGGCCTGCCTCCATCAATTCCGCCTACTCCCCCGCTTCATAAACTGGGTAATGCTGCTCACAGAATCTGCAACAATGGCAGTGCGTGGCCCAGGCTTCCTAATGGAAGTAGTCCGTCCTCAAAGGGGCCTGCGACAAGGGGACCTCCTCAGCCCACTCTTATACAACTTCAGCCTTGACCCACTACTGCGAAATGTGAATGCCCAACTCACTGGGGTCTATGTGCCAGGCCAAACCCCAGTCAAGATGATGGCATTTGAAGATGATTGCGTGGTGGGGGTGTCTAATAACAAAGATGCACGTGCGCTTGAAGCCCTCATCCAGGAATATTCCCAGGTAAGCAACGCGGCACTGAACGCCTCCAAAACCGAAATCATCCTTCTTGGTCAGTTTCAGAACTGCTGGCCCCAGCAATTAGTTCCCAACCTGGCCCATCTGCTCGCCCACGTCCACGCCCTACTAACTCAACACACACCGCTCCACTGGTGCTCCCCTTTGTGCCACGTCCTACCATAGGACCAGTGCGCCATCTGGGTGTGTGGATGGAGGCAGGCGGATATGCGTCAGCAGTAATGGAGTGCCATATACTGGACAACGTGATGAAGCGAATCGCCTCTCTCAGAGCCCACCCTACTACCCTCACTGGCAGGGTTGTTCTTGCCAACTCTATGCTCCTATCCAAAGTCTGGTTTGGAGCCCACGCCATCCCATTCTCCCCAAGCTTCTTCAAATCCCTGTATGCTTTGCTGCAAGGATGGCTTTGGTCAGGCCGCCCTCCACCAGTACGGCTAGAGGTCATGTTTGGCCCTCATCATCAAGGTGGCATGGGCCTGCTTGACTTCAAAGCCCATGCTGCCAAGATCCTGGGCACCTGGATTGTGGCTGTCACCGCTCCTACACTCCCATCCCAACACTGGTCCCGTGCAGCCCGCTCCAACTTCTCCTGAGCCTTGGGCCTCAACAATCCATCAAACCCCCACTCCCTGATAAATACCTCACATCACACACATCGGCCACAGGTCCTCACGGGACTAAAACCCACTACAAATGAATCCTACTCTCCATGTGAAGCGCAGAGTAGAGAATTCATATTAGCGGACATACAACCTGAAGAGGCCACCCCTCTCCTCAGTTCACACAAGAGGTACAGGGGCTACCCATCTAAGATGGCGTGATCCCCATTTGGCCCCATGTCCTATCCAGGGTGGACTACCTGGACATGATGGACATTCCTTATTCCACTGAGACCCAAAATACTATCTGGAAATATGCACACCATCCTCTGATGCAGCCTCAAGTCCGCTCCCATGTGTGGCGCTGCCTGAGGCGGGTATATCATACAGCTGAGCGCTCTAACGCTTTACACTCATCCTGTGTCATGTGTGGCCAGTATGGAACGCTGTTCCACCGCCTGGAGAAGTGCCCCACCTCTAAAGTGATATGGCGTGAAGTTCAACGTCTGCTGGGCCAGGATCAAATGCATCCCTTCAGTCTGTCAAGAGATATGTTTGCTTTATCAATGCCTCCCCCTTCCACCCTCCCTCCATGCTCTGGTGGTTGCAATCGCCATGTGGACTATCCACACGATTGTCTTGGATGCCATCGCTGGCTCCATCCCCACCCTCCCAGAAGCTGTCCACAGATTCTGGTCTCATTTGGTGGACCACTTTCAAGCGTGGATGTTTGGATACCTCCCACCACATTGCTGACAGCTGGTCTCCTCCTGGTTCCCAGTCTGGTTCATCAAATCAGACCCCTTCCTCCACACGTGCTCAATAGTGGCTACAGCCCCTTCACACGTTCCCTCCCCTCCCCATAAGTGGCGTTCCCACTGGCAACAAGAGATAGCATCGCTTCTCTGGGGTGCCTCCCTTGGTACTAAGTTTGTCTTTCCTGGGTCATATTCAGAAGTTTCTGTCCCATGGTCGGCCTTCCCCACAATAAATTTAAATTTAAAATATTTAATAAAAGTAGAAAAAAGAGGCACTTTAAAAAATGCACTAATTTTTTGAGGGGAAAAAAGATGGGGGTAAAGTTTTAAGGGAAAAAAAGAACCTTTTCAAAAATTTTTTTGGGAAAGAAAACCTCCTTTAAAAAAAGCTCTAAAAAGTATGAAATAATTGAGAAATTAAGCATACTCAATAAAACCCTTTTTTGAAGTCAGCGCCATATTAACTGACTTATAATAGGTAATTATAATTTATATACTCAGTACTATTTAATCTAAGTTGCTTATAGTTTACACTTGGGCCCAATCCAGACATAAGATATAATTTGTATTTATGAAATAAAATTCTATAATTCAGTTTAAAATATGGCAGCGACTTCAAAAAAGGTTTAATTGAGTAGGCTTAATTTCTTGATTATAATTATTAGAGGGAAAAATATTCAAAATGGTGTATAAAACATTAATTTTGACACATTATTAAGGGAGATATTTCATATGACAAAAACACCTTTGAGAAATAATATAGCAATTATAAGTAAAGAATAACCACTCACCCAAATCTAATTACCCAATCAAATCAACCAAAAGCCACCAACCACTCAGCTAAACCTAACTGAGCTTATCAAATCAATTAATAACTAATCACCCCTCAAAACTAAACTGTACTACAGATTCAACCAAAAGCCATCAACCACTTAGTCAGACAAAATAATTTATTGAATCAATCAGATAATACCAAACTGCTATCTGAAACATCTCAGTCTATATAAAATCACTACATGACATTTCTTTCAAACTACTAAATCAACTTCTACTTAACTTTTTTTATTTTATTTGAAGTGGGCCAACCTGGAGATGATACAGCACCAATAAAGGGGGTGCAAATTAATGGAAAAGGAGGATAAAACCTGAAAAACCTCCATGCATGGCATATGATAGGCTAGGAACTCCATGGATCACCTTGCTATTTACTATCTTGGTTCAGGGCATTGGTATGCAATGCCAACAGTCATAATTGTCCCCTACCCAAAGTTCATCTACTGGGATCAAACTTGGGGAGGCAGTGGTAGAGGGTCCATACTCTACCACTGGGGTATCCTCTCCTACCATAGATAACTCTTAGTAAAACTGAAATTAGTTTTACTAAAATGAAATGATACTAACTAATTTCTTAAATCTAAAAAATGTTTCTATAAAAAATTATCCAAGTTAGTATAAAAAGCATACTGTTTTCATGATGTATATATATAGTCCAGAGAAAAGTTAAAAATGTACTAATATAGACCTTACCTACTTTTTTAACTACAAGGCTCAGGGAAGATAACATAGGTACCAATACTTTTATGTTAAAAAGTTTCTAAAAGTGAGGTATATATGATAATAAACCTAAGAGTTTATCTTACTATTGTTAAATATTGGTTTGACTGAACAATAAGCCTAAGCAAATATTACTTTACATTGATCTAACAGGATAAATACCTACCATGTTATTTGTTTTGTAAACAAGTTGTTTAACACCAAATTGTCAGCCTAAATAATATATATTCTAATTTTTATTTGAGATGGGCCAACCTGAGGGATGATACTTCACCAATTAAGGGGAATCAAAGTAATGAAAAAGGAGGATAAAACCCAGAAAACCTCCACACACAGTGTATGATGGGCCAGAAACTCTATGGAACTCCTTGCTATCTGCTATCTCAGTTCAGGGCATTGTTGCACAATGCTAACACAGTCATAATTGTCCCCTATCTAAAGTTCATCTTCAAGGATCAAACTCAAGGAGCAGTGGTCATTATATCTATACTCTACCACTGGGGTACCCTCCCTGCAACCTAAATAATTTATAAGAGTTTAAACTTAGATGGTTTGCCTGACATGTTAGCAACCTCTGTAATTTATAATAGTTCAAACCCATATGAATATGCTTCAACAATTGGTGCTTAAAAAGGTTTAGTAAAGAATTGATCTTCCTAGTCAGAGTATCTACTACAACATTAATAATATCTATCTTATAATTGTTGACCAATATAGTAATGAAAGTTCTATTTTATGATCAGGTAGTTGAAATTTCATAAATACCCAATTTTAATGCAACAATTGGCATGGTAAACTAAGTCTACCCATGAAGGAATAACTGTGTTGGCATGACAAAGTGACTTTTATATAATCAATAGGGCAACCCATGGGGAGTTTGTAAGGGCATAACAAGTGTCAGAAGCAAAGATGATGTGAAATTAATTTTTGATAACAATCCTGCAACTATACCAGACAGAGTGATATTGCTGGTAGAGAAATAAAACTCCCTCTATTAATTATCTACCTGTCTTCAATTTTAGAGGGTAGCAATCCTCATATTGATACCCTATTATGTCAGTGATCAAAGAACCATTAGATTCTCATATGCCTAGTTTATTTGAAAAGATAGTTTATTTTATAACTAACTAAAACTATTAGTATCTAGCTTATAAAAAAGCATGGCATGATCAATGGTAAAAGTATGGTATAGTACCTTAGTACTTTTAGAAAAAAGTACTAAGAAAATCAAATAACTATTTTTACCACTACTCAAAAGATAATTTTTAGGGCAAAAATCATAAAAAAGTAAAATAAGAAGTTTATAACATTTTTTAATAAAAACTTTTCTTTCTCGTTGCAAACACTTTTGCAACCCATTCAATTCAAGACTAAATCTAGTTTGATAATCTCATAGAGGGGATTAGTCTGCGCCCATGTCTGGGAGCAGTTGGGCAAGCAAGGCAAGAGGAGCAGGCGGAAGGCCCGCGGCCTCTAACATTCAAAAATGCCCCAGAGAATCCGGCGGAATAGAAAAAAATCTAAAAAAACTGGTGGTCACAATTTCCCCAGAGATACTGTGGCAAGCACGATGCAACCAGTACATCAACATGCCACATTCCCAGCTACTTTCATTGGTGGAATTTGGAGTCCGTGTGTATCTGGACATCCAAAAAATGGCCCTATGGGAAAAATTTTGTGAAGATGTACACAAATTTTCCCAACTGCGGTGTACGTTGCACCTCACTCCATGTCGCATGGTTGGCTGGACCTAGGTTTCAAAAGCAAAATAGCAGTAGACAAGGCTGCAGCGGTGTACATAGTGGTCAACCTCCCCGAAGGGCAATGGGTCATTGAAACTAAATGCACCAGATGGATAAAATCAAACCAAATTTTCCTCACGTTTGACTTTTGCCTACTATGGTAAAATGTGACATTTTGGAGCAACACCTGAAAGATGGTCTCGCCATATATGGCGAAATACAATATTTCAAAATGCAACGTTTCACGCTGATGCCACACCTGTGCACTGGCAAAGCCATCGCAGTTCTGACCCCAACTGAGGAGATTGCAAAGGACCTAACCCAGATCCCGCACTCCACCTTTATTGACATCGCAGGGCACACCACCCACCCATTCCAGGTAACCATGGACAGCGCGCCCCCATTTGCACCCACTGTGATGCGTTCAGCCATAAGGTGCACACATGCCCCATCAAAGAGGGCGTCACATTCCAAGAGCACCCCTCGGCGGCCATGGCCAGCGGAGAGGCGCACTATGAACCAACCGCAAGCACCAAGGAGGCTTTCCCGTGGGGAGCACAAGGCTGCTACCTATTGGTAAAGCCCATCTCCACGCAGGAGCAGAAGAAGGCCAAGCAGGCCCATAGGACCACGGCTAAGGAAGCGGCCAAGGCCACCACCACCATCCTATACTCACAACGCCAGGAGGACATGGAGACCTTCGCAGTGGAAGCAACTCAGGAATCCATCACCCAATCAGATTGGGAGGCCCATGCCAAATGGGCCACTCAATCTGAGGATCCAATGGGAGATTTGATCTCACCCAATCGCTGCACCCAAGCCCCGGTCAAAACTGACTTGGGACCTATACCAACCAAAAATTTTTTTTTCCCCACTCGACGGTGCACCAAACTTATCCGCACCGCAAAAAATTCGTCCGATGTCGGGAAAACAAAAAGCGAAGGCCAAAGCCAATGCGACTCTTTCCACAAAAATGAACAAAAACCCTGATAGTGTTGCTGCTAATACCCGTGCTGCTGTGAAAGCCCGTGGGGACCTGGAAGAGGCTGGTGGGCCTGGGGGCCCACCCCCTCACACCTAAGGTGCGTTGGGGGAAACCTTCACTCTAGGGATGCTGAATATCGCTGGACTCAAGGCCTCCCCATCCTGGGCTAGGAAACTGAGTTTTTACAAAACAATTTACCCGTGGATATCCTGGCCATCCAGGAGTCCCACTGTCCACAAGGTTCCAAGGAAGCTTGGAAAACAATGCTCCTACCATCCCTATCCTTTTAGTTGAAGCACTGTGGGGTGCTAATTTGGAAAAAACAATTTTTCAAATTTACATCTTCAGAAACATTCCTAAATGGCTGAGTGCTCATTGTCACCTTCTCATGGGCTGATGTTGCACACAAAATGTCAACATTTACACCCCAAATGGTGCACATGAGCGTCAGGAATTTTTCTGCCGGTCAAATCCCTCCCACTACCCCGATTCTTTCCTAATTGGTGACATGAACTGTTGGCTAACCTCACCAACGGACTGGTGGCTGCACTCACCCCACACCCCACAGGGTCACGTAGAACTACGTGTTCTAAAAGCCACCCCTTGGGTTAATGGACGTGCTGCCATGACATGCCCCAATGCTCGAAAACATGACGCGTCCCACATCCACAATGGCCAATTAAGGTCCATGACCTGCATCGACCTTATTCTAGCGCCGGCGAAATTCCAACCCCACATCTCCCACTTCAAAACAATGAAAATGGAATTCTCCGACCACCGACTGGTCTCAATAACATACCACTTACCCATCACAGTTGCAAAGGCCCCACATTGGTGCAAAATATGCCCCCCAGAGCTCGCGTCACCAGGATTTTCTATGTGGGTGGAAGAGGCAACTTTGGCAAAATTGTTTGTTGCACCATTTTGCGCGGACCCCATTTCCACATGGGCAACCTTCAAAGAAGACACTATCCACCACTAGCGCCATCTCTCATCCAGACGCTCATGAGCCACATCAGCAGTTATATCGCGCGCGCTGGTGGAATTGGCCCACTTGGAGTCCAACATTCCAGCCTCAGGATATAGCCCTGCATGGGGCCAGAAGTGGGCGGAGGCAGCCGCCCACCTCAACGCACTTGAAAGGCAACACAAACATCAGGTTTGTATATAATACAGGGCCACACATATCACTAAAGGCGACAAGTGCACCGCATACTTCTTCAGAAAATTTTTTGCACCATGCCAGAGCGTGGCCTGCATACAGGTGCGAAGATCGGATAATTCTATTGTGGATACACTGGCCGAAGTGGCAATCTAAATGCAAAAATATTACTCCGAGTTATACTGAGCTGAACCAATTCAGCCGGCCAAAATGGCGGAATTTCTCGACCGAGCTCATATCTGCACCATTTTCTGATACCTGGAAATAATGAATTTAATTACTCCAAATAAATTATGGAATACCATTCGCGGTGCGCCAAACTGAAAATGCCCAGGCCCAGATGGCATTCCATATGAGTTCTACAAAAAATATTTTAAATATATATCCCCATTGCTGCTAGCCTCACTTAACCAAAGCCTGTTGGAAACGCGCCTCCTACCAGGAGGACATGAGGCCTTTATGGTCACACTCTTCAAGAAAGGGGATAGGCTAGACTTAACCAACTGGCGCCCCATTCCTCTAACAAACACAGACACCAAAATTCTAACCAAAATCATGGCTAACCATTTAGGGACTGTAGCATCTGCCACCATCTCCCCAGAACAATTTGGTTTCATCCCCAGAAGGTCAATTTGGGATAATGTGCACTCTGTGGCTAATGTGTGTCAGTCCACAGCCTCTGGGGCACTTGTTTTCTTGGACCAACAAAAGGCCTATGATAGAGTAAACTGGGAATACCTTAGGGCCTGCCTCCAACAATTCCGCCTACCTCCCCGCTTCATTAACTGGGTGATGCTACTCACGGAATCTGCAACAATGGCAGTGCGCAGCCCAGGTTCTCTAACAGAAGTAGTCCATCCTCAAAGGGGCCTGCGACAAGGGGACCTCCTCAGCCCACTCTTATACAACTTCAGCCTTCACCCACTACTGCGAAATGTGAATGCCCAACTCACTGGGGTCCATGTGCCAGGCCAAACCCCAGTCAAGATGATGGCATTTGCAGATGATTGCGTGGTGGGGGTGTCTAATAACAAAGATGCACACGCGCTTGAAGCCCTCATCCAGGATATTCACGGGTAAGCAACGCGGCACTGAATGCCTCCAAAAGTGAAATCATACTCCTTGGTCAGTTTCAGAACTGCTGGGCCCCAGCAAGTAGTTCCCAACCCAGCCCATCTGCTCACCCACGTCCACGCCTTACTAACTCAAAACACACCGCTCCACTGGTGCTCCCCTTGTGCCACGACCTACCATAGGACCAGTACGCCATCTGGGCGTGTGGTTGGAGGCAGGTGGATACGCGTCAGCAGTAATGGAGTGCCATATACTGGACAACGTGACGAAGCGAATCGCCTCTCTCAGAGCCCACCCTACTACCCTCACTGGCAGGGTTGTTCTTGCCAACTCTATGCTCCTATCCAAAGTCTGGTTCGGAGCCCATGCCATCCCCTTCTCCCCAAGCTTCTTCAAATCCCTGTATGCTTTGCTACAAGGTTGGCTTTGGTCAGGCCGCCCTCCACCAGTACGGCTAGAGGTCATGTTTGGCCCTCATCATCATGGTGGCATGGGCCTACTTGACTTCAAAGCTCATGCCGCCAAGATCTTGGGCACCTGGATTGCGGCCGTCACTGCTCCTACACTCCCATCCCAACACTGGTCCCACGCGGCCCACTCCAACTTCTCCCGAGCCTTGGGCCTCAACAATCCATCAAACCCCCACTCCCTGATGAAATACCTCGCATCACACACATCAGCCACAGGTCCTCACGGGACCAAAACCCACTACAAACGAATCCTACTCTCCATGCGAAGCACAGAGTGGAGAATTCGTATTAGTGGACATACAACCTGAAGAGGCCGCCACTCTCCTCAGTTCACACAAAAGGTACAGGGGCTACCCATCCATGATGGCGTGATTCCCATTCGACCCCAAGTCCTATCCAGGGTGGACTACCTGGACATGATGGACATCCCTTATTCCACTGAGACCCAAAAGACTATCTGGAAATACGCACACCATCCTCTGTTGCAGCCTCAAGTCCGCTCCCATGTGTGGCGCTGCCTGAGGCGGGTGTATCGTACAGCTGAGCGCTCTAATGCTTTACACTCATCCTGTGTCGTGTGTGGCCAGTATGGAACGCTGTTTCACCGCCTGGAGAAGTGCCCCACCTCTAAAGTAATATGGCGCGAAGTCCAACGTCTGCTAGGCCAGGATCAAACACATCCCTTCAGTCTGTCAAGAGATATGTTTGCTTCATCAATGGCCTCCCCCTCCCACCCTCCCTCCGTGCTCTGGTGGTTGTAATCGCCATGTGGACTATCCACACGGTTGTCTTGGATGCCATCGCTGGATCCATCCCCACCCTCCCAGAAGCTGTCCACAGATTCTGGTCTCATGTGGTGGATCACTTTCAAGTGTGGATGTTTGGATATCTCCCACCGCGTCGCTGAAAGCTGGTCTCCTCCTGGTTCACAGTCTGGTTCATCAAATCAGACCCCTTCCTCCACACGTGCTCAATAGTGGCTACGTCCCCTACACACGTTCCCTCCCCCTTCCCATAAGTGGCGTTCCCGCTGGCAACAAGAGATAGCATCGCTTCTCTGGGGTGCCTCCCCTGGTACTAAGTTTTGTCTCATCTGAGTCATATTCGGAAGTGTCCATCCCATGGTCAGCCTTCCCCGCAATAAACCAAAAACATAACTTTAATATGATGGAATATAGATACATATGATTAAACTAAGCTCAGGTAATATATGACCTAACGTATTGGAGCATATAGCTAGTACCTTAAAAATATGAGGTTTATTTTCAATGTCTACATATTAATGGAATGCCAGATCTTGGTCTCCTATTGGTTATGAGTGACATAGTTAGGCTTTGCCTACTCATTATATTAAAGCTCAATCAAGAAGGTCAAAAATTAGTAGCTAATTCCATAAGGCTTTAGTAATTTGGGCTTAGCTTATAATCCTAAATAATTGATAAGGTTTATTAAAATACAATTAAAATAAAAATAAGCCTCTATCTCAAAAAACTATATTCCTCGGCCTTGTCTGATTCAACTAATGTAAATGGTCATAATTTGTTAAGAAAGAATTTCTACACATGAAAACACTTTTAGCAACGGTTATTGGATACATTGTATACTGTTTCACACTTTCAGAAATAAGAAAAATGATCAGCCTCAGATTTAAAATATTCATCACAATGCTTCAAGATAGTAATCCTTTCTTAAAGAAAATAATTTTGAGTTTATTTTTACCTTATGGATTGGTATAGAAATTTCTGTTATCTTGAGTTATACATAATACTCTATATAGTTTCTCTGGTATAATTCTCAGTTTGTTCACCTCCTTTTTAAAATTTCCATTATTCACTTATGCCAGACAAACAATAATATGAAAAGTTGGGCTTCTATTGAAAGTACTCATGCACCCATGATAGCTTCAGTCAGTGTGCTGACCTTAGAACATAAGTTTAAAGGTCAACTTCTGCTCAGGGGATTTACTAAGCGCAGATTAGGCACAAGAAAACCTTTGCTAACATCATAATCTCTTCCTCTAAGCAAATACTCCTCAGATGCTACCACTAGGTGCATTGAACACTTAATTAACTTGTTCATTCTCTTGGCAAACTTCTTGACACTCTTGGACGTTCTTGACATATATTGGCCTTTGTGACTCAATGGGAACCTTTCCAACCTTTTCCTTGGTGTTATCAGCATCAAGATATCCTTAAAAGAGTATTTTCTTCAAAAAGGTTAATACCAAACTGTTTACAGGCAATTAATAACTTGATACAACACAAGTCAAATCAAAGAGGATAAACTTAAGATCCTTTAGATGTAATGAGAGTGTATATAACTCTCCAGTTCTCAGCGCGGTGGTGCACTGTGCACAGACCCAACACCAGGGAACAAGTCATCAGTACTAAGGTGAGCATAGACCCACAGAGGGTGCAGGAGCTAAAGTAACTAGGGCAAGGATGGTTAATGAGGTATAAATTAACAGATATCAAACAAACAAAAAGGCTCAGGTGGACCCCAAAGTGGAGTCCATATCCAAACAGTGACATGTGCTGGAGTGCAAGGGTACCTCAGTATGGAGGGGACCAGGGCAGCCCAGCAGTGCACCAGATGAAAGAGTTGAGTTTTGTGCAAATCAAAAGACTAACGTTGCACAAGACCTCCTCAAAGAGGTCCATGCACATGTTTGCTTAAGTTAATGTAAATAAATTGTAAACTAACAAGGGGTTCTTATTAAGGAGGAAGTCAACCAACGAGAAAGGTTGGTCTTGAGGAAACATATTTAATTAAAGTTTGAGGGAATTATCAATCAATGAAAGTGGTGCTAAGCCCAGGTGCACCAATAAATGCATGCTTCCATTGGGCAGGTACTATAGCTAGTAATAGATCAAAATTGGGTTACTGATTGAAGGTAAGGACAACCTGAGCTAAAAATTTCGAAAATTGAACAAATTTCAAAACCCCATTTGCTGATTAACCAAATTGAACTGTCACAATTTAGAATGTAGCTTGTGCATTTTAACGTCCAGGCTGTAACGCCAGGATGTGCCTCACGCAAATTTTTAGGACCAACCTGGGCATATTAGGCCAGTACCCAACGTTAGTTCAGGGTATGCTTAAGGTCTGGGAGGCCTGTCAACTTCAACTTTTTGGCCTCATGACGTGCAGCTTTGTTTTTGCTGTTGGTTTCCATAATTATGTCATCTTCAAGCCATTACTTTAACCTGTCATTCTTTTAAGGCTTCACCTACCCTCCAGGGGCTTGCAATGGTGAAAAGTTCATGTGGGCTGGGGACTATTTCATAGCGACAACAGTTTGCTTTGAATGAGGTCTGGCAGCCTGGGGAAAATGCTTGTGGAAAACTTCAATCAGGTCTTGGGCATGTGCATAGTTGTGAACTGGTACCCAACTGTTTTCTGCTGCATTAAATCCCTTCTAGGATACCAGGTACTCAAGACTTCTTTTTACTTAGCAGGAGGCTACTATCTCCTCCACTTCCCACTCTGGCGCCCCATCCATGAGATAAGCCTCAGGAGTCTCTGGTGGGGGCCCTCAAACAACGTCAGCTTGCTTTCATGAAATACTGAAAAGATCTGAAGCTAAGGAGATAGATCCAACTGGTATGAGGCGTGGCCCACCTTTCTGACAACGCAAAAAAACCAATCCTCTTTGGTCCTAGCTTTTTATATGGCAGTTTGATAGGGATGTTTTGAGCACTAAGCATCACGAGATCCCCTCCTTTTTAAGCTGGACCCGCCCATCTCTCTTCATTGGCGTTCTCCTTATATACTTGCATTGTCACCTCCAAACTTGTGGTTATCTCCTGGTGTACTTTCTTTGTAGTTTTAGCAAAGTCCACCACCGCTTCAACTTTTGATCCACAACTAGGCTCCATATTAAAGGCGTGGTTAAACCCATAGTTGGCGAAATATGGGAACATCCAATAAACAAATGTAGAGTGTTGTTGTAGCTAAACTGGGCCATAGGAAGGTGAGAAACCCAATCTCAATGATCTGCAGCAGTTTAACACCGCAAAAACTGTTCCAAACACTGGTTCAATCTTTCACTCTGCCCATCTGATTGGTGATGATAGGCAGGTGAATAGCAGGGGCAAATCTGAAGGGTTTTACACAACTCTTCCCAAACGATGGAGGTAAACTGGGTCCTCAATTTTTCATTATTTCTTGAGGGAACCCGTGAAGAGCAAATACATAATTGATGAAGAGCCTGGCCATCTCAGTCATGGTTACTGTAGTTCAGCAAGGAATAAAGTGGGAAAACTTTATAAAATGGTCCACCACTACCCTGATGGCATTGTAGCCATCAGATACAGGCAATTCCACAATTAAATCCACCGTTAAAGAAGTCCAAGGCCCTTCAGACTTTTGAACTGGTATCAACAACCCCACTAGAGGCTGGCAGTTCAGTTTCATTCGGTTGCAGACTAGGCACTCTTTACAATATCTTCCCAGCTGAGAGGCTGCTACTTCCAATTGTAAGTGCGGTGAATTATCTCCAGAGTCTACGTCTTCTCAGAATAACCAACGGTGATTATGTCATGATGGTCCCAGATGATTTTAGGCAAAGTGGTCAGGCAGGAACCTATAGGCATCCCTGAAGCCACATCATCTCATCCTTCTAGTGGTAAACCCTGGTAATGTCCTCCTGATTTAATGCGCTCTTGGCAAGGACCATAGTATATTTAGCCAACAAAGGCTGTGAAAGGACTACCTTTCTGAACATACAGTATTCCTCCACATTTTCCAAAGGAGCAAGAGCTGGCCTGTGGCCAAGGGAGAGATCATTGAGACACAATCTTATCAGGCGGAATCAACTGGGTCCTATGCACCTCTACCTCCTTAGGATCTGGAGCTAGTGCAGGGTTGTGGTTTAAAGCATCCTCCTAAACCATTCTCCTTGCCCTTAGTAAACTCATAGGAAAACAAAAATTAGCTAGGGTCTCATGCCAGCAGGTTTGCAGTGAGGTCAAGACATGAAGTGCGCAATAGTACAGTAAGTCATGGTGATCTGTACGCATGTGGAATGGTTGGGATGAGCCATGCAAGTGATGACACAATAAATTAGCGCTTCAACCACTTTCAATAACCATTTGTCATAAACGGCGTAGTCTAACTCAGGCAGAGACATCTTCCAAGAAAGATATCTCACCAGATGCTCTATTCCATCTTCACCTACTTGTAATAAGGCAGACGCTATGGCAAAGTTGGAGGAATCAGTAGATAAAATGAACTCCTTTTTGGGATGTACATGTCAAAGGATGGACATGGACAACTGGGTGCACTTTACCGCTTGAAAACCTCCTGCAAAATGGGGACCATTGTAGCACTTTAGCTCAACTCAACTTATACAGGGGCGCCGCCATCTCAGAAAGATTGGGCGTGAATTTATTAAGAAATTTACACGTCCCCAAAAAACTCCTCAATTCCTTGACTGAAGTTGGGGTGGGCCAAACACGAACTACCTTCACCTTTTCTGGGGTTATAATGTGTCCTTGGTCAAACGCAACGATGCCAAAAAGGTAATTTATGAATTGAAGAATTCACATCAACTAATCTTTAGCGTAAGTTTGGCTGCCTTTAACCTCTCCACCACTTGCCAAAGGTGTACTGCATTAGACTCATGATCAGGGGAAAACTACAGAATATTATTATGTAGGCAACCATGCATACCCCTAGAAGGTCCCCAAAGCTGCATCAATACGGCGTTAAAGATAGCAGGGGCATTCTTAAGCCCAAAGGGCATAGACCAAAATTGAAATAAATTTCTGGTGTGGAATGCGGTTAGCCACTCCTGGCCCTTTTTGATCCAATCTGCTTAACAGCGTTTAAGCAAGCCAGTCTGGAGAAGACTTTCGCCTTCTCCACACATCATGTAATCTGTGAGTCCATTTGGATGGATGTAAATCTAATATAGTGACATCATTTAGGTTCCCATAATTTATGCATGGGCGTAAAGTATCATTGGCCTTCTCTACAAAGAGACATGGGGAGCGTACTGGGGAGGTACGCTGAAAAGTTGCGCTTTTAGTTAACTGCTCTTTAACTACACATCTAATGCCTCTACCTCCCATACAGTCAAAGGGAAAATTGGGAAAGATATATGCACCAGATCAACAGTGAGCTTGAACTCACAATTAAACTCTGAATGAGTAGATAGTACTTTGGCTGAAGCCAAATCAAACAAAGATTCCAGACCCTCCAAACATAAAGGTAAAGGTACCTCCAGTGAGGGCTTCAACAAATGAAGCAATACTGAGAGTGTGGATATTAGGCCAGCAAAGGGGCAGATCTCCCTGATAATTAGCCTCAGAAAAAGGGATAACTAATATATGACCATTCCTTAATGTTAAGGACAAGGTTTTGTCTTTCAAGCTGGTACTTACATCAAACTTTTGCCACCACTCTACTCCCAAAATAATAAGGTACAGAAGGGTTTTGCTTTTTAGGAAACGGTCTGACAAATGATACTTTTCCACTTCATGATCTAAAACCCTAGAACCTTTAGAATGGATACCTTAGGGAAGCCCCTCCCCTAACCATACCACCTGGAAAGTAAATAATCTCAAGGTAGTCGGCTAGGTACTGGTCAATAAAATTCTCAAATGCTCCAGTATCCTTAAAAATAGTAGTGCTGATTTTTCCTAAAGGGGATGCAAGGGTAGCAGTCAACAAAAAATATCTAGAATGGTCTTTATTCATAGCAGACACCGCCAATACTTCACCATGAAAGTTTTCTTCAGGCATAAGCATGCCCCCATGGTATTTTTTGGCATCAAAAAATGGAGAGGAATAGTTGGCCACTCTTACTACTGAGGTCACATATCCCACCATATCTTCAGCAGTAGCATAAACGTCTTTATATTGTAAAAATAACTCCTTTTTTATCTCCTGGGTTCTTCAGATCATAAAAATGGTCAAGTGCGGGTTCTTTGGGATGATTTGATATATTATAATGGGCTCCATATCAGAGCCATAAGAGAAGATAATTGGCTCACTTTTATAAAGGGAATCCACATTATAAAATGAGTTTTGGGCCAAAAATGACACCGTGATCATTTTGGTGAAAGTTTTTGCACCGTTATCCAAGGCCATCACCACCAGGCCCTTTGTTGATGATCCCATATACACCATCCAAATGAGGTGCTAAGGAAAAAGCATTTTTATTGTATTGATTTTGTTAATTTCGGTGGAAAGTCAGGGAATCATGACTCTCAGATCACAAAGCGTCCATATACACCAGGTACGAGAAAGAAAGGTGGATAACTTCTAGTCAGAGGTAGAAAGAACAACACCAAGATGCTCCAACCATTGGAAAAATGTGAAAATGGTGGTGAGCCCCACCATGGCCATGACCAACAGCAGGTGCGCCCAATTCCCACTTCATAAAAGTCCTACACGGATAGTATTCAGGCACAAAAGATAAAGTGATTGGTTGAATAATGTAAGGAGAGTGTCTATAACTCTCCAGTTCCCAGCGCGGTGGTGCAAAGGTGCACATCCCCAACGCCAGGGAACTAGTCGTCAGTACTAAGGTGAGCATAGCCCCACAGAGGGTGCTGGAGCTAAAGTAACTTAAGGTGAGGGCGTTTAACAAGGTATAAATTAACAGATATCAAACAAACAACAAGGATTGGGTGGACCCAAAGTGGAGTCCATATCCATACAGTGACATGGACTGGAGTTAAGGGTACCTAAGTCTGGAGGGGACCAGGGCGGCCCAACAGTGCATCAGATGCAAGAGTTAAATTGTGCAAACCAAACAGATAACGTTGTGTGAGACCTCCTTATAGAGGTCCGTGCACAGGTTCACCCAAGTTAACATAAATAAAACGTAAACTAAAAAGAGGTTTATATTAAGAAGAAGTCAACCTACAAGAAATGATGGCCTTGAGGAAATATAATCAAGCAATTTTGGGGAATCATTGATTAATGGAAGTGGTGCTAAGCACAGGTGCACCAATAAGTGCATGCTTCCATTGGGCAGGGTACCATAGATAATAATTAACTGACCTCAAGTTATCAATTATAGGTAAGGCCAACCTTAGCTGGAGTTTTCGAAAAGTGAACAGATTTCAAAACCCCTGTTGGACATTTACCTTCTTATCTTGAAAATAAGAATGTTTTAGGTTGAGTTCTGCTAAAATAGGGAAATGTCAGCCATTTGCAATTCCCTGCTGCCATTACAAGCCAATTTAATGGAAATATTGACGAGAACGACCAAAAGACCCTGGCCAATTCTTGGTGGAACCCTGTGAATCAGGGTAACACCAGTTTGAAACCCTCATGGGCACAATTAATAAAAATCCAACAATTGGATTTCAAAGATCACACAGTGGACTCTTGGGAAACCAGCGGAAAGTACTCCCCCAATCAGCGCTGAGTCCTTTACCTCACCTGCATGGGGGCCACCCCTTTTATAGGCAATGCGGTAGGCCCCCAAGGTGAGAAAAATTTCTCAAGCGGTGATTGATTGGGGTACATCGAAACCCTGCTGCATGGGTATATTCTACCCCAAAACCCCAACGTCTGTTTCCAAAAAATTATCTAACTTTTCCCCATGATCTGATAGGATTGACTCCCATATTACCTAAATTGGAAAGCATTGCTGCTATTCTAAGCCTATCCCCAAATCTCTCAACCTTTGAAAATATTATAATATACTAGTCATCAAAAATTGGAAAAGGGATCACTTCTCATTTTTACCCTCACTCTCTTATTAAAATTTATAAAAGCCCAATTTTTATATTTATTTATTTTTATTTTTATTAAATTCTTTGTGGGATCCAGTGGCGTAGCACCTAGAGAGCATACCTGAGCTGGATTCCTACAAAATGGTGCTCACCACAGAGGACCCCTGTATGCCAAAAGTCGTTGTTTTTGAAAAGCAACTCAAAGATGCTTTATCCCGCCTTAAGGAGCTTGAACAGCATCTTTACAAACTCTCTCTTAAAGAAAAGTTCGTCCCTGGGGAAGGGAGCATTGCTACCTTCCTTTACATTTATGAAGCCGCTTTGGATGGCACCACAGACAAGTAAAAAGTTCGCTACATCCTAACTTGTTTGAGTTGTCTAGAGCAAGAGATGATAGTCCCCAATATAAACTCTTATTACACTTGGGCAGAGGTGAAATAGGCTCTTCTGGATGAATTTGGATCACAACAGAGTCTACACAGGGAAAAACAGGCCTTTATGCGCCTTAGTATGTTTGAAAGTGAATCAACCATTGCCTTTGCTGAACGCTTTTACCTTGCTGCACAAGGTTGACCACCTCCAACTTGCTTACCCTTGATGATGCCATCGCCGCCCAGTTAACTGGGCTAGCTTCTCGACCCTCTCTAGCCAGACACATCATCTCAGTAAAGCGCCACTTAAAAATCTCCATGACATAAAAGAGGCCTTGGTTGAAGTAGCTGAATTATAATAATGGAAATCTTCAGCTTCCATCATTGAGGAGCTACCGCTTGTTGAGCAGTTGGGAGTGCATTCACCTGTGCCTATCCTCCCTACAAAACCTGCTCCATCAGTACGACTTAAAAAGGTTATCACTCCTTCTAAGTAATCAACGCCTTGTAAGGTTGTAACAATCATATGGCCGCACAAGATCACTAAAGCTTCTGTGCCTACCTCTCCAGCTAAGCTGGTAAATGCACACTCTACGGCAACCCAATCTTCTGTGGTAGTCTCACCTACCTCCATTGCTGCCTTACCTGTTGTTGCAAATACTCTTGAGGAGGAAGCTGAGGGGGGTTATGATGATGTCAGTTACTATACTTTGGGAGCCCCCGCAGAAGTAGAAGTGCCTTATCATTTGAACGCTGGAGGAGTAGATGAGTCTACCATACCTGAGGAAACTTACCTCAGCCAAGACTAGGATGTTTACAAATCATTGACACTGCCAGCGATGGTGACCAATTCTTAGCTGGCCTGATACGTCCCCTTCAACGGGTTTATACCTTAAAGTCCATCATGGACAAATACCCTGACACTACTAAGAAGTTAACCTCTCCCTTCTGGTTCAAGGAGGTCTTAGCTTTATCACCTAACTTTGGAGGAACGCTCACCAAAGTTGAAGTGGTCATTTAAAAAGTCCAAATACTGGCTATCCTGGACACCAGCTCTCCAGTCAACGTGGTCTCCACTAAACTTATTAAAAAGATAGAGCAAGCGCCTGATTTGGAGTACACGCAAGAGTTTGGAACCACTGGTCCCAACAATACCCATGCTATTGGGGCATACTCTTCCCTTCCCATTTGAATTGGGAAGCTTATCCTATCAGCCCTGCTGTGGCTTTGGACAATAATGCATATGATATGCTCATTGGCACTCATTTTATGATTGAGTATGAAGGAATAATCAACCTGAAGCAAGGGGTACTCTCATTACTCAACTACAAAGTACCTTTAGTCTTATCCAATAAAGAACCCCGCAAGCACAAATACTCTTGTCTTGTCAAATATCCTTTTTTCAGATATAACTTTGTCATATACCACTTCCAGTCGCAATACAAAGAAATTACCTGATTCAGTGGATGCCAGGGATGGTATCCCTTTTTGAGGCTGATGAGATCTTAATTAAGCCTGGGAAACAAAGAGTGATTGACACTAAAATCACACAACAAATCCCACATCACTGTTTATTTCACCTCGTAAGTATTGAGGGTGTTAGCCCCTTGAAGCCTCGTGTTTTCCCTGGGATATTAGACCCATCCTACCAAAACCCTATTATTCTTCTTCTAGGAAACCTCACCGGAAAAGATATGATCATATGGAAACACCAGGAAATTGTTAGAGGTTTCCTACTCCCTGTAGAGGACATTGAACATATCCACTACATTGGCTCTATGTCAGATTTGGGCTTGCCCATGGATAACATGGTGTGTACCTCGCCCAACGTTCATATTTTGGATAATATAACCTCAGAAGAATTGGAGAAAATTCATACCTTGCTGGATGAATATAGTGACATCTTCTCCAAATTGGATGCCGACTATGGCCACATGAAGGGCTGGTGCCACTCCATTGATGTGGGTGATGCTCAGCCTATTAGGTCTAAACCCTACCACAAGTCAAAAGCAGAGGAGCAACAAATGAGGACGGAGCTCCAGCAGTTATTAGATGCGGGATTACTCATTCCTTCTCAAAGCCCTTGGTCTTCACCTTTCTTACTGATTAAAAAGAAAAATGTAGGTCATTATATAGTCATGGATTAGCGTAGGTTGAATAGCCTCACTAAGAAGGATAGATATCCTATCCCTCACATTGATGATGCCCTGGCTCAACTCTCTGGCTCTAAATTCTTTTCCACCATGGACTTGGCCAGTGGCTATTGGCAAATGGACCTTTCTCCTCAAGACCAGGAGAAATGCGCTCTTATCTTTAGTGAAGGTCTCTTCCAACCCACACGATTACCTCAAGGTTTGTGCAACGCACCTGCCTCTTTCCAGAGTGCAATGGATCACATCTTGCGGGACCTCAAGTTGACTTGTGTCATCGTTATCTTGATGACATCACAGTATTCTCTAAAACCTTCAACGAACATCTTGATCACTTAAAGGAGGTGTTCCAAAAGTTATGTCAGTCTAATATAAAGTTAAAGCCTTCAAAGTGTACCTTCTTCCAAAGAAATTGGATTTCCTTAGCCACTCAATTTCACAAAAAGGTATTCAGCCCATGCAGGACAAGGTCAAAGCCATCTCAAAGATTCTGGCCCATAAAAATCTAAGGGATATTCAGGTATTTCTAGGGATGATGGGGTATTGCCATCAGTTCATCCCTAAGTTCACTCAACTCAGTGAGCTCCTTGACCAGCTATTAGCCAAGAATACTCCTTTTTACTGGGGTGCTGAATAAAAGGCCGCTTCTGAAACAATGAAGCAACTGCTATAACAACGTCCTATCCTGCGGCATCCTGATTATAATAAACCCTTCATCTTATTCACTGATGCCTCAGACTATGCCATTAGGGCCATTATAGCCCAACTAGATGAAAACGGTGTAGATCATCCTGTTTCCTATTTTAGCAAGATGCTGTCAAAGGCGGAATGTAACTACAGTGTAACAGAGAAAGAGTGCCTTGCTGTTCTGTTGGCTGTCAAGCACTACTGCCCTTTTCTATATGGAACCACTTTCACTGTAGTTATAGATCACGCAACTCTAAAATGGTTACAAAACATGAAGGACCCTATTGGCCAGTTAGCTCTTTGGGCTCTAAAGCTCCAGCCTTATGATATGAAGATTGAACACCAAGCTGGGACCCGTCACTTAAATGTTGATGGGTTGACTTGGCTACCAGTCCTTCAATTGGATAATTGTGAAGCGGAGAGGCTACATGATCTCTTGATGACCCCCAAAGACTGGGAGGATGATGATGAGCATATGCAGAAAATGTTAGCCTGACACTCCAGCAACACCAAAGTGGAGAATGAGAAATTGTATGAGCAGGTGAAAACAAAATGGCTGCCTTACCTTTGGCCCTTGAACGTGTACCTGCTATCCTAGAAGCTCACTCCACTCTAGGTCATGGAGGGGCCAAGAAAACTTATGAGTGGATTAAGGATCGTTATTATTGATATGGAATGATGAAAGCAATTGTTGATGTCTTGGAGGTCTGCCTTACTTGCAAGAGGCAGTCTGGCTTCAAAACTAGATATCAGTATCAACCAACCACCCCTCAACAACCTTTCCACACCATTAGTTAAGATGTAGTAGGTCCCTTTCATCAGTATATGAGTGGCAACCATTTTATCCTATTAGCAATTGACCATTTCACCAGGTGGGTGGAAGCTGTGGCCCTCCCTGCTCTAACGGCTAAGGCCACAGCCACCTTTTTACATCAGAACATATTTTCTTGACATGGCTGTCCTCAAGTATTACTCTGCGATAATGGAAAAAACTTCACCTCCAGAGTAGTAAAAATCCTGGCCACCTCCATGGGGGCTCAACAGCTTTTCTCCGCTCCATACAATCCAATGACTAATGTGACTGTGGAGAGAGCCAATGGAGCCTTGGTATCCATCCTACATAAAATGGCCTCTTCTGATCCACTTCACTGGGATCAATTCTTACCCAGTGCCCTTATGGCTTATCAGATCAATTATCATTGGATCTTGAAAATGTCCCCATTCCAAGTCTTGCATGGGTGGGAACCTGGAATACCTGATCTCCTAGTTAAGTATGTATTCTCATATAGAGTTGAGGAGCCCAAGAAAGTTATGAGATGATTGGCTCAACGCATCATTCAGCTCCAATCAGAGGCAATGTCTATTTTAGCTAAAAAAGTGACAAAAGAAGGGCAGGCAGCCAATGAACTCAGAACTCCCCTACCTACATTCCAAGTGTCTGACATGGTATTATATTATCACAACTGCATCACTCCTAGAAGCGGTAAGCTTAAAACAACTTTGGAGGCCCCCTGCACCGTCACATACAAGAGAGGAAACAAATGTTTCATTAAGTCACTAGCTACAGGTATCACTATTAATTGCGTGCATGGCCATTTCCTCCAGCCCTACTTGCCCCCAACATTCTTGAGGGGGGTAATGTTGGACCTTTACCTTCTCAGCTTAAAAATAAGATTGTTTTAGGTTGAGTTCTGCTGAAATAGGGAAATTTCAGCCATTTGCAATTCCCTGATTCCATTATGAGCCAATTTAATAGAAATATTGATGAGAACGACCAAAAGACCCTGGCCAATTCTTGGTGGAACCCTGTGAATCAGGGTAGCACCAGTTTGAAACCCTCATGAGCACATTTAATAAAATCCAACAATTGGATTTCAAAGATCACACAATGGACTCTGGGGAAACCAGCGGAAAGTACTCCCCCAACCAGCACTGAGTCCTTCACTTCACCTACACAGGGGTCACCCCCTTTTATAGGCAATGTGGCAGGCCCCTGAGGTGAGAAAAATTCCTCAAGCGGTGATTGATTGGGGTACATCAAAACCCTGACACATGGGTATATTCTACCCCAAAAAACCAACATCCATTTCCCAAAAATTATCTAACTTTTCCCCATGATCTGATAGGATTGACTCCCATATTACCTAAATTGGAAAGCATTGCTGCTATTCTAAGCCTATCCCCAAATCCCTCTGACCTTTGAAAAATAATATTAATGCTAGTCATCAGAAACTTTAAAAGGGATCACTTCTTGTTTTTACCCTCACTCTCTTATTAAAAATTATAAAAACCCAATTTATATGTTTGTTTATTTTAATTTTTAATTAAATCCTTTGTGGGATCCAGCAGCGTAGCACCTAGCAAGCATATCTGAGCTGGATTCCTACAACCCCATTTGCCAATCAGACAAATTTAACCATCACAATTGAGAATGTAGCTTGTGCACTTTAACGCCCATGCTGTAATGCCAGGATGTGCCTCACGCACATTCCCAAGATCAACCTGAGCATATTTGGCCAGTACCCAGAGTTGGTCCAGGGTATGCTTAAGGTCAGGGAGGCCTGCCAACTTCACTTTTTTTGGCCTCCTGACGTGCAGCTTTGTCCTTACTGTTGGTTCCCATAATTATGTCATCCTCAAGCCATGACAATAAAAAAGTTTTTTAAATTAGGATAAATTGTGAAGAATTATATACATCAGGGGTAAAAATCCAAGTTATAAATGAATGGAATATTTTAAAATGTTTGGGAATTGGTGTTCAATGTTGAGGATTTTTCAATTTTATTAAACAGACGGCGTCTGACTGCTGCTTTAGTATGTTCATCCATTTTTGCTAATTCCTGTATGTATAAGCTCCTTCTCATGTCAGTTACCATAACCTGGATATTCACGGGCTTTTGTGCTAGGTCACACTTCTGGGTTCTGAGGCCATAGTAACTTCTGTTGAAATTAGTCGATTACCAAATCTAATAATATGCACCTTGACATCATGTTTGAGCAATGGCACTTCTGCAATGCGCTTACATCGTAACTTTGGGTCACTCTGGATTTTAAATGACTGCCTAATTTGGTAATATGCTCGTTTGAACTTCTTATGCTTTTGCCAGTGTAATTTGGTTCACTCATCAGGGCAATATTGGCAGAATTTAAATTATATTGGACCAATGAAGATATGAAAAGTGATCAAATTTCATGTAAATTTTGGGTGGCGTCATCATCCTCATATTGTAAATCCTCTAACTTGCCAAGGCAAAATTTATTTCACATGATGTCATGATGCAAATTAAAGTTATTTAGCTCACCCTCGCCTATAACAGGGCCTTGATCACCCCCATATATGATGACCTGATCGCTAGTACTCCCACAAGTTTGCATATTATTTATCCCCAATTCCTCTAGTCATGAATGACCAATAGCACTTCTTTCAGTCTCATCTGTGACAGCATCCATAGCACTTATGATACTGCCATTCTTATTGTATATAAATAGAATCTTCCTAGAGAGAGAAGGAGTTTTATTGACAAGGAATATAGTTTGTGCATTAAGAACCAAACTCACAATGGATAGTATTCAAATTCAAGTGTCTAATGACATAATATTTGGTGTTGTATTAGTTGAAGACATATTAGGTGAGAGGAAAGGTTTGTCATTGACAATATATTGGTGTATAAGCTAATAGGACCTTTCTGTTATTGTCCAGTATAGCTCCCAAAAGAAAGTCTTCTTTATATTACTTTCAAGGTTTCTCTTTATTTCAAATTCTTTTATTCACATTTTTATACTTGATTAGAGAGCAGTGGCGAATTAGGAAATTGCTGGTGTCAGAACAGTTGGGAAAAGACCATCCAACTGACCCTATAGGGACAGGCTTTTCAAAGTACCCAGTGAGATGAACCAAAGAGTTGAATATCTAACTTGGCTTTTGCAATTAAGCTAGTCATCAAAGGAAAATTTAAGGTAAGATAGGTGATGGTTTATAAATTAGATACTAGTACAATATAATTTACTAGGTAATTTTACAATAGGGGATTAATCTAGTTTAGGCCAGAAGTAAATGAGATTGACAATCTAATGTGATCTAATAAGATTGCTTAGCAATTTTCTCTAATGAGAAATAATATATTTTTGAGCCTAATATCATAAGTCTGGATAACTTTTCTCTCCCGTTGCAATCACTAATTGCAACCAATTTGATTCAAGACAGTTAAAATTGATAATCCGCATAGGGAGATGAGTATGCATACAATGCTGGGTAAAGGTTGGGCAAGCGTGGTGAAAAGTACAGGGTTGGTGTTCACACCAATAAAAGTTAGAAAACACCCCAGAGACACCAGTGTCTCTGAAAAAAATAAAAACAAAAGTGAGTATTTTGCTGAAAATTTTAGAATGGCAAGAAAAGTGCAACCAGTACATCAAAACTCCGCACTCACAGCCATTATTATTAGTGGAATTTGGGGTCCAAGTTTTCCTGAATATAAATTTGACAGCTCTTTTGGAGAAGTTCTGTGGTGACTTACATATCCACCTCCTGGAAGTTTGTATGTAGCACTGCACTCAATGACCTGCAGATGGTTGGACCTCAGGTTTGATACAGCGCAAGCAGTGGATGCTACTGCAAAGGTGCGTGTAGTGGTTGATCTTTTGGATTGTAAACAAGTGGTCAAAACCAAGTGCACGTGCTTGAAAAATCAAACCAAGTCTTTGTCCTTTTGATTTTCTTCTCACAACCATTAAACGTGAAGTCCTTGAGAGCCATCTCCAAGCAGGACTTCAAAGCTATTTGGGAAATTTGCACCTTTGAAATAAAAGTTTTTGCTTATTCATGAACTCAGCATGGGTAAGGATATTGTGGTGATCACCCCATTCTCAGGGATAGCTAAGATCTGACTCAGATTCCACACACCGCTACTCTCACCATTAATGGGCAACAAACTCACCCATTTTATGTTACAGTTGACAGCGCACTGCACATCTGAACTAATTGTCATGCGTTTGGCCATAAGTTACACACTTGCCCCACCAGAGAGGGAATTATTCCAAATGAGGCTTACTCAGAAGCAATGGGAGCTGGTCACTGTAAGCCCAAATCTGACTCTAATGTCGTCAACCCATGAGCGACCAGGGGTTTTATGTCAGGTAAAACTTGTGCCCTCACAAGAACAAAAAAAGCCAAACAGCAACGCCAAGCGCAGGATAAGGCAACAGCCACAGCGGCCACCGCCACCCCCCTGCCCAGACTCAGGCCGACCAGGCTGAAATCTCCGCTTTGGTGGAATCCCAAATTCCCACCCAATCAGCTTGGGAACCAAGCCCTTGTAACCACACAATGCGCCTGGTACACACCCACAGTATTCATGCACAACAAACGCAAACAGATTGTCCTAACCTAGATTAGGTGGTTTTTTTTGGAAGAAGCGTTGGATAAGCTTGACAGTGAACCGCAAATCCACAGTAACTCAAAAATTGCAAAGATCAAAATCCAAACAAAAACCCAAAACCACGTCTAAAGCCGCCCTCAAAGATGATACCTATAAGCCTGGTGATAACCCTCCTCAAACAATCATGCACAAAAAGCAAAGGCTGAGCTTGCGCAGCAGCATGGAGTGGCAGGGCCTGAGGGGCCCTCTCCTTACTCATAAGGAGTGATGGGGGTATCATTTACAATAGGGACGGTGAACATCACTGGACTCAAGGACTCTTTGCCTCAGGCTAAAAAACTGAGTTTTCTTAAAAATAATTTACCTGTGGACATCCTGGCAATTCAGGAAGCCCACTGTCCCAAGGTGCCAAGGACACATGGGCAAACGTGCTCCTCCCCTCCCAATCCTTTTAGTCGCCACACTGTGGGGTGCTTATATGGCAAACTGAAATTTTAAATTTTATAAAGAATAATCTTTATTGACGGATTTGTACTGGTCATGTCCTTTTCATGGGACAACAAAGTGCACACTATAGTTAATATCTAAGCCCCAACCTGTGTGCGGTTTTGCCAGGAATTGCTCTTGGATGTGGTCTCTCTTCCCCTTCCTTTTAATTTCTTTGTTGTTGGCGACCTGAAATGTTGGGACAACCCAACTGCCGAATGCTGGCCTTCCACGCCTGCCCCAAAGCAGGGGCACATC